>PVKV010022868.1:0-34474 GCA_004027835.1 Alouatta palliata | reverse complement strand
TTCTAGGGTTTTTATGGTTTTAGGTCTTATGATTAAGTCTTTAATCCATCTGGAGTTAATTTTAGTGTAAGGTGTCAGGAAGGGGTCCAGTTTCTGTTTTCTTCACATGGCTAGTCAGTTTTCCCAACACCATTTATTAAACAGGGAATCCTTTCCCAATTGCTTGTTTCTGTCAGGTTTGTCAAAGATCGGATGGTTTTACATGTGTGGCATTGCCTCTGAGACCTCTGTTCTTTTCCATTGGTCTATGTCTCTGTTTTTGTACCAGTACCATGTTGTTTTGATTACTGTAGCATAGTAGCATAGTTCAAAGTCAGGTAGCCTGATGCCTCCAACTTTGTTCTTTTTGCTTAGAATTGACTTGGCTATGCAGGCTCTCTTTTGGTTCTAAATGAAATTAAGGTGGTTTTTTTCCAGTTCTGTGAAGAGAGTCATAGATAGCTTGATGGATATAGCATTGAATCTATAAATTACTTTGGGCAGCGTGGCCATTTTCACAATATTGACTCTTCCTAACCATGAGGATGGAATGTTTTTCATCTGTTTGTGTCCTCTCTTATTTCTTTGAGCAGTGGTTTGTAGTTCTCCTTGAAGAGATCCTTTACATCCTTTGTTAGTTGTATTCCTAGGTATTTTATTCTCTTTGTAGCAATTGTGAATGGAAGTTCGTTCTTGATTTAGCTCTCTGTTTGTCTATTATTGGTGTATAGGAATGCTTGTGATTTCTGCACATTGATTTTGTATCCTGAGACTTTGCTGAAGTTGCTTATCAGTTTCAGGAGATTTTGGGCTGAGATGATGGGGTCTTCTAAATATACAATCATATCGTCTGCAAATAGAGAAAATTTGACTTCCTCCTTTCCTAACTGAATACTCTTTATTTACCTTTCTTGCCTGATTGCCCTGGCTAGAACTTCCAATACTATATTGAATAGGAGTGGTGAGAGAGGGCATCCTCGTCTAGTGCCAGATTTCAAAGGGAATGCTTCCAGTTTTTGCCCATTCAGTATGATATTGGCTGTGGGTTTGTTATAAATACCTTTTATTATTTTGAGATGTGTTCCATCTATACCTAGTTTATTGAGAGTTTTTAGCATAAAGGGCTGTTGAATTTTGTCAAAGACCTTCTCTACATCTATTGAGATAATCATGTGGTTTTTGTCTTTGGTTCTGTTTATGTGGTGAATTACGTTTATAGACTTGCTTATGTTGAACCAAACTTGCATCCCCAGGATGAAGCCTACTTGATGGTGATGGGTAAGCTTTTTGATGTGCTGTTGCAATCAGTTTGACAGTATTTTACTGAAGATTTTTTCATCTTGTATATTGGCCTGAAGTTTTCTTTTCTTGTTGAGTCTCTGCAGGGTTTTGGTATCAGGATGATGTTGGTCTCATAAAATAATTTGGGAAGGAGTCCTTCTTTTTGGATGGTTCAAGAAAAAAAAAAAGAGGCAGACAGGCTAGAAACTATATAATGGAGCACTTTCAGAAATTTCAATATATGTAATTTGTTACAAATTTTGAATCTATATGAAAATTGGACATTACATGTCAAATTCTATAAGGGTACATAATTCAAAAATTCTGTGTTTTCTTCATAAGAAATCTTGTGAAAGATTGTCATTTATTTATTTTGTAAATGTACTCTATATTACTCATGGTTATCCAGAAAAACATTGATTTTAAGGAATTGGCTGACAAAATTGTGGGGCAGGCCAGCTGTAAATTGAAGTATGGTTTCATGGTTCAGTCTTGAGTCCAAAGTTGTTCTTCAGGAAATCTCAGTCTTTGCTCTTCGGAACTTTAGTAGATTGGATGAGGCCCAACCACATTATGAAGGGTAATTTACTTTATGCAAAGTCAGTTGAGTTAAATGTTAACTGCATCTAAAAATATCTTCATGGTAGCATATAGACCACTGTTTGACCAACCAACTGGGTACCATGGATTGCCAAATTAACGCAAAAAATAAACAATCACATAGTCCTTGTCATTATTTTTGGGGATACCTCCATGCATCTGCTGAGCAATTTAGTTTTGAAACTGTCATGTCAAATATTTCTTAAAATTATCATTACAACTCTCAATCTTGTTTTAAATGTGTCTATGCTCTCATAGTATCAATTTAGGGGAAAAGCAAGCTTCTCCCATCAAAGGCTCTAAGATCCCATTCAGGCAACTCTGCATTGCTTTCCTGGTTGACATGCTTATATCTCTAGCAGGACTTTTTGATAGGCCTTTTCCAGATTAATCTAGAGTCTAAAGGCTCATCCACAGATTGGACCCCTTTATTATGTTGGTAGACATTTTTATTTTGTAGTCTTTTACCCTGATTCACTAAATATACACATATATTAACACCCAAGCCCTTGAGAGGACATTCCATCAGAGACCCTCTAGATGTAATAATTTCTCCTTCAGTAACTAAGAATTTTATGTTACAGTTCTCTTGCAATGGAAGCCTGCAGAATTTATCTATGTGGGAAAAACTGATAAAATCTTTAAGCTGAAAAAACTGACATTTAAATTACATATTAAAAATTGCAAATCAAAACCACAATGAGATACAATCTAATGCCAGTTAGAATGGCGATTATTTAAAAAATCAGGAAACAACAGACGCTGGCTAGGCTGTGGAGAAATAAGAATGCTTTCACACTGTGGGTGGTAGTGTATATTAGTTCAACCATTGAGGAAGACAGTGTGATGATTGCTCAAGGATCTAGAATCAGAAATACCATTTGACCCAGCAATCCCATTACTGGCTATATACCCAAAGAACTATAAATTATTCTACTATAAAGACACATTCACATGTATGTTTACTACAGCATTATTTACAATAGCAGAGACCTGGAATCAATCCAAATGTCCATCGATGATACACTGGATAAAGAAAATGTAGCACATACACACCATAGAATATTATGCAACCATAAAAAAGAATGATTCATGTCCTTTGCAGGTACATGGATGAATCTGGAAGCCATCATTCTCAGCAAAGTAACACAGGAACAGAAAACCAAACACTGCATGTTCTCACTCATAAGTTGGAGTTGAACAATGGGAACACGTGGACCCAGGGAGGGGAACAACACACACGAGGGACTGTTGGAGGATAGGGGCCAAGGGGAGGGAGAGCATTAGGACAAATACCTAATGCATGTGGGGTTTAAAACTTAGATGATGGGTTGATAGGTGCAGCGAATCACCATGGCACCTGTATTCTCATGTAACAAACCTGCATGTTCTGCACATGTATCCCAAAACTTAAAGTAAAATAAAAAATAAATATATAACAAAATATAAAAAATGTTTTATATTAACTATAATTTTATACAAATATAACTATATTTTAATCAATATTATAATTGAAGAGGTGTAATTGTAGATTAATCACATACCTAAGTTGGGGCCCCAGGGAATAAATTCAAATTTAGAACATTATGTGGTATGTATTGGTTGTTATTGACTATGCTTCACAAGATATACTGAAAAAGACATGTTCTGATAATGTAACAAACTAGTTTGGGAAAAAGAAGAGAATGGCAATAGCAAAGTTCCAGAAATTAATATTCTTGCTATATTTAAAAAGCTGACAGCTTTTAAAGTTGAAAAAAATCTTAAAGTGCAAATTTTAATTTCAATTTAGTCTGCAACAATACTCGATTAAGAGCATGTCTTTCACAACTATTGTTAACACCTCTCAATTAACCAGAGGGCCACATAGCAAATAAAAGATAAAGAGTGAGGATCTCCCAACAAGGCATTTAAGTCCCCAAATACACACACTTTTACTTGAAAAGGGCAAAGCCAAAAAATGAAGCTGTCTTGGGAAATGTCTCAAGACAAAAATGGTTGTGATTATTGTCATAAAGAGTTGACAGCAATGATATTAAATAAAAGAATCCTACTAAAGTTTTGAGATAATATTAAGTCTCAAAGAAAAAGAAGCCTTAACTGAAAAAGCCTGGGCCACCATATGATTCTGGTACTTTTAGCTTTCTCTGGATTCGAACGGAAATGACAAAATCCACATTACACAGTAGACTGCCAATTCACCAGGGTTATATGGATTTCTAAACATGCTCAAATATACCTGTGTTGTTATACTTCTATAAATTTACTCATGTATTTTTCTCAACTCTTTCTCCCTAGCAGCCCAACTACTTTTTTTGAAGCCTAACTCATATGTTTCCTTTCCTATGAATTTGTCTATGATCTTCTCAAACAGACCTAATTCCTCTCTCCACGTTACTATTTCAGAACTTTTTTTTCTTTTTTGAGACAGAGTCTCACACTGTCGCCCGGGCTGGAGCGCAATGGCGTGATCTCGGCTCACTGCAACCTTTGCCTTTCTGGTTCAGGCGATTCTCCTGCCTTCACCTCCTGAGTAGCTGAGACTACAGGCACCGCCACTACACCCCGCTAATTTTTTGTATTCTCAGTAGAGACGGGGTTTCACTATGTTGGACAGACTAATCTCAAACTCCTGACCTCATGATCCCCCGGCCTCGGCCTCCCAAAGTGCTAGGATTACAGGGGTGAGCCACAGCGCCCAACTCAGAACTTTATTTATTTATTTATTTATTTAAGACACAGTTTTGCTCTGTCACCCAGGCTGAAGTGCAGTGGTGCGATCACAGCTCACTACAACCTTGAACTCACCAAGTTCAAGTGATTCTCCCACCTCAGCCTCTCAAGTAGCTTGGACTACAAATGTGCGCCACCACACCTGGCTAAATTTTATATTTTTTAGTAGAGACAGAGTTTTGCCATGTTGACCAGGATCGTTTCCAACTTGTGGGATCAAGCCATCAGCCTAGCTCAGTCTCCCAAAATGCTGAGATTGCAAGTGTGAGCCACCTCTCTTGGCTCAGAACTCTTCTTAAACCTCTATCAGAATGCTTAGCCCATTGTCTCATCATTGTTCATTTAATAATTTTCTGCCTGATTAATGTGAGCACTTTTGTGTCCTCAGTACCTGGTAACTAATGAGTATCTTTCCAATAAATAAACGAAAGAAATATTTATGAATGCCAAATCACCAGTTAGTATTTGTTTTTTTATTTCTCTAAACTCAGAACTACTCTTGCTATACAGTTAATGTTATACAGATTTTGGAACCGCAATGAAGTGAACTGCAATTTAAAAAATTCTTTGTATTTAATGAAATCTGTGCACATTAATTATTAGTTCTATTATAGAAAATGAATGGTTTTCTTAGAAAAATCATAAAAAAACTGTCTAGTATGGAAGTATAAGTGTTGGTAAATGACATGTTGATTTAGTCATGAAGAAGTATTTGATAAGTCAATGACAATGAGTAGAGATAAGTTAAATATAATAATTCTTTCTTAACTTTAGCAAGTAGTGACATAAAGTCATTCACACTATTTGTTAAAGCCCAGTGATTGAGCTGTCTGGCCCTATTACATTTTGTATGAAAAGTTCTTTCACGGTAAATGCATCATTATATCAGGGATATCTCTCAGTTAAACTTACAAACTGCAACAGCTCGTGAGTACTCTAAATTTGTTTCTAGCTACTGAAGCCTTTAATATCTATACATAAGGAGTCACTTTTAAGGAAATAGAAAACGGAGTTGAATGAATTCTTTGACCTTGTTTTCTAAGATCAGAGAATGTCTCTGAAATATATTACTCAAAAAGTATACCTAAAACTGTCGGATGCATTGTCTCATGCTGAAATCACAGGCATTGGCTCATAATGCCTGTAGTTGGCTTGTAATTCCAGAATGAGACCATGTTCCCTGCAATTTTAGGTATATTTATTGGGAGGCCAAGATGGGAGGATTCCTTGAGGTCAGGAGTTCCAGACCAGCCTGGGCAAGACAGCAAGACTTCATCTCTACCAAAAAAAAAAAAAAATTAGCTGGGTGTAATGGTGCACTACTGTAGTCCCAGCTACTTAGGATGCTGAGGTGAGAGGATTGCTTGTACCTAGGAGTTTGAGGTTACGGTGAGCTATGATTGCACCACCGCATTCCAGCCTGGGCAACAGACTGAGACTTTGTCTTGCATAAATAAATAGCCAAATAAATAAACAAATAAATAATACATTAAAATAAATGAAATCTACCTAACATGCCACTCACTGTTTCAGTAAAAAGCCAGCTCTACAATCCATGATTCCAATCAATAGCCACTAACTTTACAAATAAGATTATTCTGACAATTCTAACATTTAATGAACAAAATAAAGGATTTTCAGTATCCACATTTGGAGATTTGTGTTTCAGATTAGAATGTAATTTAACCACCTATGGCGTGTATATTCTACAGTATGGTAATTAATGAAATCTTAGTATAAATTAAAGTAGAAAATACACATATCATATTGCCTGTACCTCATAAAATTACTGTCCTTCATGCATGTTGTCAATGGATGGGAGCTTGTCCATTGTATAGAAATAAGAAAGGCTCCTCAAATAACAGATTATCTTCATAATAATACTATGGCAGTTATATATTTCATTCTGAGAGAATGCTGTTTTGCCAATACTGTTTATATGAAATTGAAAAATTATATACTGAGTTTGTGACTTCTTTTTGAGGAATATAATCTTTAGCATTATTCTGATATAAAAATTTCAACACTATTTTGTAAAGAAAATATCAATGTAGTCATGTGTAATTTACCAACTCCATAATTTACATAGAATCTGAATTTATAAATTGCATATGTTCAACCTATATTATACAGATAAAATCTTTAAATTGTTATCTTAGTAATTCCTTCAAATGCAAATCCCTTTATTATGCTAAATTATTATGTCCAGTTGGAAAAATATATATTTATATAAAGAATAAGCAATCAGGAAATCAATATATATAATTATGTGATAACTAAGACACAACTAAGATAGAAATTAGCTGACATTATTAATATCCAATGTGTATAAGATTAAAATTATTAATCCATGTACTCACTCAACTTATATTTACCTAGGACTAAAATATATCATGTGTTAGACATGCATACACACAGTAATAAACTTGAAAGTCCTTGAATGGAAAAGGATGTGCTATCTTTGTTATTATAAGACTATCCTTAAGATTTGTCTTTTCAAATTGCTGTATATGAAGGATTGTGAGATCATATATAAATAGGTAAATTAAATAAATTTAGTGGGATAGACATGGAAATATGTAATTATAAATATATCGCAAGAGACATCCACTGCTATGTATATACATACCCTAAAATTGTACTTGAGAGGTAAGAGGGTTTAATTCAGAGAAGTTCTCACAATAAAGAAGATAGGGGAAGCATTTAAGGATGAATCAAGGTTTAAAAAGAGTAGATGGTTCTTTCTGCAAGATTAACAGTCTGTGCAAATTTAGGGAGTCCTAAAACACTGAGGTACAATAACAAGTGCACTGATCTGGATGAGAAGTAAGATTTGAGTGAGGGAGAGGTGGAAGAAAAAACAGAAGAATCATTGAGGGCCCCTTAAATGGTGAACTTAAGTTTTAGGTTTTGTACAATGAACGTGTTGATGAAAAATCTTAAATAAGATTTCTATATAATTGGATTTGCTTTTTTAGGAACCATTTATTGGTAGAGTGTCTATAGCAAAGCTGTAGTCATAGGAACATGTAAAATACATGTTACAAACATTGGGCTACTAGGGGTCTGGAGCAGTAAAATGAGGAGAAGGCTACAGATTCACAATGAAGACAATACTTAAAAGATCAGAAAAAGATAAATAGATTGGAAATTGATTACTATTTCAAATGCACTTACAGTGGCACAACGATATGAATGTACTTAATAAAGTTGAACTTTGCATGTAAAACTGGTTAAAATGATAAATTTTGTGTTGTGTCTATTGTATCACAATTTAAAAAACACTTCCGTGAGGTAACTTCTCAATAAGTCTGTTTATAAATGTGTGAGTCAGTAAAATGAAAATGATTTTAAAAACACATACTAAGACTAGTAAAATGTCTGTATTTGTTTTTTTTTATTACCAAGGTAAAAAAAAAATAATAACCTTCAGGGTATGCTTAGGCAAACTGACAAGGTTTTACAATGGGTTTACATAATTTATAATTATATTATTATTTAATTTTGTTTTAAGCAAATAAGATTAAGAAGATACATTGTACAACTGAATCATTTTTATTTTAACTGGTAGGAGACACTCAGTGTGATGCAGATAAAGGAAATTAACTCGCAGAGTACGGGATTTAAATGCTAACTAGCATGGGTACAACTGGATCAAAATGTTTACATTCTGCAAGAAGCTGTAAAAATATCAAGAAGTGTATGAGGCCAGAGTTTTCCATCCTAGACTAGAGAACATAATAGTTTTGGAAAAACTGGGAGGATCAGTAATCACTATAAAGTATTTATCTTACCAGTGCTTCTTTTATTTTGAAATAAATTGACAGACTTTTAATCTTTCTCAATGTGTTCTGGGAGATGATGCTTTGTTTATCTGAAATTATTTTTTGAATAAGTAAACGATGTACTAAAATTTCTGAGAGAAAGGCTGCTCTATCTGAAAATAGCACTACAGAGAGCAGCCAGCCAGGTTGTGTCATTATGAGTTACAGCCACACATCTATACTACTGCTGTTTCCCTGCAATCACTGCAATGAATTACAGTAACACATTCAATCCTGATAAATGATCTACTCAGCTTCTGCTTAAATTAAACTGACTGCAATCCAGATGAGTGCAGCCACATATTAACGCTGGGTCCACCATTTCTTGTCTCTATCTCGGTGAATTATGGAATGGGAGTGCTAGCTTTATGCATTGATTAACATTGCTGCTACAGCTTTTTCACAGATCAATGTTCAAGTGGAATGAAAAGTAGGCTCAAACATTCTGCTGCCACATTTAATGCTGTCATCATAAAAATAAATGTATAGTGTTTAAAATCAAATCTTATAAATAACACTAGACATAGCCATGCCAAAAAAAATCATCTCTAATTTCTTTTACAATTACTATATGAAGATAATATTAACAAATGTCAGTACAGATACCTATGGAGTAATGACTATCTTTTTTTAAATAATGTTTTGCCTGTTTCTTGAGGGTTTAAGGAATACTCTCAAGTTGAATGATTTTGTATATTTATAGTGTGCCTTTTGAAGACTTCATCTATTGCATTTAATTCAATATTTTGTTGGAATGCACGAAACACACACTCACATACACATACACACACACACACACATTTCTCAGTTGAACAGTGTTGTCTTCATTAAATAATGTTTTTTTTATACAATTAGACACATTTACTGTATTGTATTTTCATGTTGTCATTGGCTTGCAGGAAGCTTAGAATTGAATGAATTACTTAAACATTTAACCAAAGCACAGACTAATCGTAAAAATTATTCTCCACTTTCTATTTTGATAGTGCAAATTTCAATATCCACCTCAAAGTTACTTCAAATTCTCGACAGAATATGTAGATATGATGACATTAAAATTACATGAGATATTAAGACAAATAGTGGTTGTAATATATGTATGATTTCTACACGGAAAAAGGATATTTGTAATTAAAGCTATATTAATATAATGGTAAAATAATAGTATATCTTTATGTGGGAAATTGTTATCCTACAATATATATTCTTCAACATATTGCATTTATCCCCATTTATTTTTCTGGGCAGTTTCAAAATGTTTGTCCACTAGTGTTAAGTACTAAGAAAAACAAATTTAAACTTAAAAATACAGGGTTCTGCTACAAATAGGGTTCAGGACATTTTTTAAAGCTACTTTCTTCTTCACTTTTGTTAAGGCAAACGAAGTAATGCACAGTAGTTACTGTGGGCCAATTACTTATTCTGTGTGGATCAGCTAAACATCCTCCTCTCTACCTGAGATGTAACACTAGCAAAGAGTAGTGTGAGTTCCTCCCTGGTGGAGAAACGAGTTTAAAGTTCCTGTCCCCCTATACAAATGTTCTTGTCATTTTTATAATAAGGAGGTAATGTTTGCATGTCATATGAAAACTTTAAATGTTTTCCTTTTACCTGACTTAAAGAAACAGAAAATGTGGGGTAGGGGGTGGTTATCATTGATATTCTTCAAGTGTGCAAATGCACAGCATTGCTCTTATTCAATCATGAAAAGTAAGAATAATGTTATGATGATAAAAACGTACATGACACTTCATTAGAGCAACAATTAAAATTTATAGTTACAAGAACTTTATGAAATTTCAACTTGCCTCTTGTCTCTGAGTTACTGGCTTCCTTGTTTTTGTTTGTAATTTGTGTTTATTGCCACTAATGATGTTGTGATGAAGTGTCTTATTTATTTGTAGAAAACCTAGGATGAAATTTAGTTTTTAAACTATTTTCTATAGAAACCTCGCAATACTCTGAAGTATCAATATTCTTACTTTATCTCTTCATAAAAACATATTTGTTACAGAATAATATTTAAACCTTTTCCTGTTTTAGCTTTGTTATACTTCCATTTATTTTCTGTGCAATTTGGCAAACAAAATAACTTTTACACAATTTGAAAATTTTATCTAATTTGTGGAGATTTAGAGAGAAAATATAACCTAAAACAATTTAATAAAGATCATATATGATTTAGCCAGTTTCATTGTGTATATTTATTACTCAGAATAATATCTTGATTCTGAAGTGGCACCAAGACAAAAATAACTCAGTTGTCTGAGAGTTTCTCATTTGCCACCAGAAAGTACTTTAACATTCCTGTAATTTTTTTCAGTCTTACAGATTTGTGTACATCTTTATCAACTTATAAGTGATTTGATGGTCATTTCCTCTGTTCTGTGTTTGATATCTCTTCTAATATAGAATACATTTTAATTGCATGATAAACATTTTCCAACAAATCACTGCTTAAATATTACAATAATTTTGGAGTTAAGGCAGCTGCGGCATTGTTTGCGTAGTCTGACAAGGTATCTCGTAATTGTTCTCATGCTTCCTACCTGACTTTCATAAAATTGCTGAGCCAGTGCAGCCATCTGTTAGTATTTCACGTGGAAAAGGGAAAAGAGACATGCATACTTTCTCCACTGAAAATTTCCTTCCTTTCTTGTGAAGAGACGCTCTCCATGAAAATTCAACCTGCATGTCACTGGCTGTAACATTACTACAATGGCATCTTAGGGTTTTAGATTCCCAGAAGTAAAAAGCAAGGAAGAAGTGGGTTGGGAAATCATTTGACTGGGTGTGTCTTTACACTATCTAGGCAAGGACCTACCCAAAGCATTTTTTCCCCCAAATATTAGACCCCTTCACACCTCTTGAGATTATTCACTCTTCTCCTTGGCTTAGAAATCTGAGAGAAAATCTTGAGTTATCCCTTTTCAATATATAAACATATAACTATAGAAAACATTGGCTTGGTTTTATTTATTTGATTGCTTTCAAATGGATTTGCTCCTCTCCATTTCAATTATCCCTATTAGTTCAAATCCATAAATTCGTTCTGTATTTTAACAGTATTTTACACATTCTCCTGCTTTAGTCTTTAAAATCTAAAACACAATTCTAATTATTGATCAAAAGGTGTGGAATTACAGTATTCTTGGTTTGCTTCAGTACAATATAGAAATTCCTCAGGTTGGCAAGAAGTACCTTCCTGAATTTCTCTGTATTTTATTCTTAATCCCTCCAACCAGACTATTAAATTATTACTGGTTAAACTGGTTTATTTTTAGTTTATCATAAACACTATCATCTCTCCATTTGTTTTTCTTTTACATTAGAGACTTTCCATCAAATAGAAAAAGTATTTTTATACTTTAAAAAATCACATCTAGGTATGATGTCTTAAAACACAAGAAAACCAAACGAAATATTGCTCACTCATACTTCTATTTCTGTCCCAAATTAGATGTTGCTTTTGTCACTTACTACTATTCTGAACCCGTCCTTCTATGTTTACAAAGATGTTATGAGCTTTTCAGATTCATGCCGTTGACATTATTGCAATTTCTGCAAGACTCCTGAGTTATAACTTTGGAGTTTTGGTTTTACATTTTTGTGCATATGCCTTATCAGGTTCAACCCCAATCATTCGTCTTTGTCTCTTGAATTCCTTTCTTTCCAATATCCAACACTTTTTCATAGCTTTTATTAATATCCATCTGCAAGGTTACAAAGCCTTTTATGAAAACAAAATCTTACTGTTGTGGTTCAAGAAAGACACATCACTGTTAACTAAATTCTAAATTTTATTCAGATTTCTTCAGTTTTCCAGTAATTCCATTCTTCCATTTCAGGATCTAATCTAGGATACCACGCTGAGTTTAATCACCGCACCTCTTTAGTCTGCTGTGGCCTGTGACTGGTTTTCATTGCCTTTCATGACATTGAAGATTTTGGGGAATACCTGCCAGGTGTTTTCCTGGATGTCTCTATATATGAATTTGACTGATATTTTTCTAATAATTATAGAGGTATGAGATTTTCAAATGAATATCACAGAGATTAAGTAATTTTCTTCTTTGTATCAGGTCAGGTGATACAGCTATTAACCTTAGTTACTTCACTAAGATAATGTCTGCTAAATTTCTCTGTTGTCAAGATACATTTCCCTTTTTATCCATATCTCTTTGAAACCTAATCAGTTAGATCAGTGTACACCCAAGAGAATGGACTCCTAACAGGGGAGTCTCTGTGTAAATTATAAATTAGTTGGCATTTCCTTAAAAGATTCTCCCTTCTTCTGCATTTATTTATTATACAATATTTTATTTATATCAGTATGGCTCATGGATATTTATTTTATACTTTGGGTTATAAGCTAATGTTAAGATGTTAATTTAGTTACTTGAATTGTTCCAGGTTTTCCCACTGGGAACTCTTTCAGTTTGTCTCCTTTTGTTCTTGGTGTTGTTATTTGTTTGCTGACCTGAAAGTTTTAGTGTTTGAGCACTTCCTTACTTTCTGGTACTCTAAAATGTTCCAAGCCTAACTTGTATTTTTCCTTGCACTTTTCTAGAGCTGTAGCTTTAGAATAGTCTGCCCTTTAGGTATCCCTGAAGATCAGAGAATAGTATTTTTATTAGAAAATGGTATTTAGAACACAAAATTTGGCAACAGGATGTATTGTTGCTATTGGTGTGTCACTGTGCCTCTATGTATGCGTGTATGTGTATATGTGTTGCCATATGTGTATATGCACACATACATATAGTATATAGTCTATATATCTAAACACGTATCTAAACATGAGTTCACAGTAGTGTCTCCAACTTTAGTAAAAAAAAATTTATTTTCAATTAATTTTTATTGCTCTACCTTTTTCTCTTCAACACTCTTCTTTTTGTTGCTGGAAGTTTTTATTGGATAGATTTGTAGTTCCTAATACACAATTCAAACATAGCTTTTTTTTTCCGGAGTACTTTTATTTTAACTATACCTACTTTTCCAAAGATCTATCAATCCTTCCTTCTGAACAATTTATGTCTATTAAATTATCTAGTGTACAGTTTTAAATGTAAAAATATCTTGAAGCATTAATTTTTTTTTGAAGTTTCACAATCATATGTTGCCATAAGTATTATAAGCACACAATAAGAGTATATTATAATGCCACTCCTGGGATCATGTAACATTACAGGTACTATCTTGAGTACTTTTTAAAATTTGGATTAATAACACCTGAAACAGGGAAAGAGCGATATGGTATGGGATTTCATCTATAAGAGCATACTACTTTCTAGCGGTGTCTGGGATACTGATTTTTCAAAATGTCTATCTGCTAATATGCCAATGTAAAATATGATATTTAATCTCAGATATATTTTTAAAAGGTTAGACATGGAAATAAGTGTACAGATCCAACAAAAGCTTACAAGGTATTTATGACAAGTAAATGTACGTTAGTGTGCTTGTTGTTTATACCTTTAAGAGTAGATAGCTAAATGTTTCTTCATTTGAAGACATTCACAAGTGGCCCATCAGTGGCTGGTGAGATGGCTGAATAGGAACAGCTCCAGTCTGTAGCTCCCAGTGAGATCAACACAAACGGGAGGTGATTTCAGCATTTCCAACTGAGGTACCCGGCTCATGTCACTGGGACTGGTTAGACAGTGGGTGCAGCCCACAGAGGGTGAGCAGACACAGGGCAGGGCATTGCCTCACCCAGGAAGTGCAAGAGGCAAGGGAACTCCCTCCCCTAGCTAAGGGAAGCCATGAGGGACTGTGCCATGAGGGACAGTGCTATCTGGCCCAGATACTATGTTTTTCCTGTGGTATTCACAGCCCTCAGACCAGGAGATTCCCTTGGGTACCTATACCACCAGGGCCCTGGGTTTCAAGCACAAAACTGAGCAGCTGTTTGGGCAGATAGCAAGCTAGCTGCAGGAGCTTTTTGTTTTGTTTTGTTTTGTTTTGTTTTGTTTTGTTTTGTTTTGTTTTGTTTTGTTTTTCATACCCCAGTGGCTCCTGGAACACCAGTGAGACAGAACCATTCACTCCTCTGGAAAGGGAACTGAAGCCAGGGAGCCAAGTGGTTTAGCTCAGTGGATCCCACCCCCACAGGACACAGCAAGCTAAGATCCACTGGCTTAAAATTCTTGCTGTCAAGCACAGCAAGCTGAAGTTGACCTGGGACACTGGAGCTTGGTTGAAGGAGGGGTGTCTGCTATTAATGAGGCTTGTGTAGCAGGTTTTACCCTCACAATGTAAACAAAGCCACGGAGAAGTTCGACATGGCAGAGCCCACCCCAGGGCTGCAAAGCCACTGTATCTAGACTGCCTCTCTAGATTCCTTCTCTCTGGGCATGGCATCTCTGATAGAAAAGCAGTAGCCCCAGTCAGGGGCTTACAGATAAAAGCCCCATCTCCCCAGGACAGAGCATCTAGGGAAAGGGGTAGCTGTGGGCACAGATCAACAGATTTAAACATTCCTGCCTCCTGGCTGTGAAGAGAGCAGCGGATCTACCAGCACAGCACCAAGCTCTACTAAGGGACAGACTACCTGCTCAAGTGGGTCCCAGACCCCTGTGCCTCCTGACTGGAAAACACGTCCCAGCAGGGATCAACAGACACCTCATATATGAGAGCTCCAGCTGGCATTTGGCAGGTGCCCCTCTGGGAGGAAGCTTCCAGAGGAAGGAACAGGCAGCAATCTATGCTGTTTTGCAGCCTCTGCTGATGATACCCAGGAAAATAGGGTCTAACATGGAACTCCAGCAAGCCCCAGCAGGCCTGCAACAGAGAGGCTACTGTTAGAAGGAAAACCAGCAAACAGAAAGGAATAACATCAACATCAACAAAAGAGATGTTCCCACAAAAACCCCATCTGAAAGTTACCAACATCAAAGACCAAAGGTAGATAAATCCATGAAGTGGAGGAAGAACCAGCGCAAAATGGCTGAAAACTCCAAAATCCAGAATACCTCTTCTCCTCCAAAGGATCACAACTCCTCATCAGCAAGGGAACAAAACTAGACAGAGAATGAATTTGACAAACTGAAAGAAGTAGGCTTCAGAAGGTCAGAAGATACATAATAACAAACTCCTCCAAGCTAAAGGAGCATGTTCTAACCCAGTGCAAGGAAGCTAAGAACATTGAAAAAAACACTAGAAGAACTGCAAACTAGGATAACCAGTTTAAAGAAGAACGTAAGCGACCTGATGTAGCTAAAAAACACAGCATGAGAACTTCGTGAAAGATACTCATGTATCAATGGCCAAATCAAACAAATAGAAAAAAAGGTATCAGAGATTAAATATTAATTTAATGAAATAAAGCAAGAAGAAAAGATTAGAGAAAAATAAGAATGAAAAGGAACAAACAAAGCCTCCAAGAAATATGGGACTATGTAAGAAGACCAAACCTATGTTTGATTCGTTTACCTGAAAGTGATTGGAAGAATAAAATCAAGTTGGAAAACACGCTTCGGGATATTATCCAAGAGAAATTCCCCAATTTAGCAAGACAGGCCAACATTCAAATTCAGGAAATACAGAGAAAACCACAAAGGTATGTCTTGAGAAGAGCAACCTCAAGACACATAATTTTCAGATTCACCAAGGTTGAAACAAAGGCTAAATTGTTAAGGGCAGTCAGAGAGAAAGGTCAGGTTACCCACAAAGGGAAGCCCATCAGACTAAGAGTGGATCTCTCAGCAGAAACCCTGCAAGCCAGAAAAGACTGGGGTCAATATTCAACATTCTTACAGAAAATAATTTTCAACCCAGAATTTCACATCTTGTCAAACTAAGCTTCATAAACAAAGAAGAAATAAAATCCTTTATAGACAGCAAATGCTGAGAGATCTTGTCACCACCAGGCCTGCCTTACAAGAGCTCCTGAAGGAAGCATTAAATATGGAAAGTAAAAACCAGTAACAGCCACTGCAAAAACATACCAAACTGTAAAGACCATCAATGCCATGAAGAAACGGCATCAACTACTGGGCAAAATAACCAGTTAGCAGCATAATAACAGGATCAAATTCATACATAACAATATTAACCTTAAATTTAAATGGGCTAAATGCCCCAGTTAAAAGACACAGACTGGCAAATTGGGTAAATAGTCAAGACCCATTAGTGTCGTGTGTTCAGGAGACCCATCTCACGTGCAAAGACACACATAGGCTCAAAACAAAGGGATGGAGGAATATTTACCAAGCAAATGGAAAGCAAATAAACAAAACAAAACGAAACAAAAAAATCCACAGGGGGTGCAATTTTAGTCTCTGATAAAATAGGCTTTAAACCAACAAAGATCAAAAAATACCAAGAAGGGCATTACATAATGATAAAGGGATCAATGCAACAAGAAAACTTAATTATCCTAAATATATATGATCCCAATACAGGAACAGCCAGATTCATAAAGCAAGTTCTTACAGACCTATGAAGAGACTTAGGCTTCCACACAATAACAGTGGGAGACTGTAACACTCCACTGTCAATATTAGACAGATCAATGAGACAGAAAATTAACAAGGATATTCAGGACTTGAACTCAGCTCTGAACCAAGTGGCCCTAATAGACATCTACAGAACTCTCCACCCCAAATCAACAGAATATATACTCTTCTTAACACCACATCGCACTTATTCTAAAATTGACCACATAATTGGAAGTAAAACACTCCTCAGCAAATGCAACACAACAGAAATCATAACACTCTTTCAAACCATAGTGCAGTCAAGTTAGAACTCAAGATTAAGAAACTCACTCAAAACCACACAACTACATGGAAACTGAACAACCTGCTCCTGGATAAATAACAAAATTTAAGGGAGAAATAAATAAGTTATTTGAAACCAATGAGAACAAAGACACAATGTACCAGAATCTCTGGTACACAACTAAAGCAGTGATTAGAGGGAAATTTAGAGCACTAAATGCCCACAGGAGAAAGTGGGTAAGATCTAAAAGTGACACCGTAATAACTCAATTAAAAGAACTAGAGGACCAAGAGCAAACAAATTCAAAAGCTAGCAGAAGACAAGAAATAACTAAGATCAGAACAGAATTAAAGGAGATAGAGACAGAGAAAAAAACCTTCAAAAAATCAATAAGTCTGGGAGCTGGTTTTTTGAAAAGATTAACAAAATAGACCACTAGCCGGACTATTAAAGAAGAAAAGAGAGAAGACTCAAACAGACACAGTAAAAAAAAAATGATAAAGGGGATATTGCCACTGATCCCACAGAAATACACACTACCATCAGAGGCTACTATAAACACATTTACACAAATAAACTAAAAAAATCTAGAAGAAATGGATAAATTCCTAGACACATATATCTTCCCAAGATTAAACCAAGAAGAAGTTGAATCCATGAACAGACAAATAACAAGCTCTAAGATTGAGGCAGTAATTAATAGCCTACCAATCAAAAAAATAAAAATAAAAAAGCCCAGGACCAGACGGATTCACAGCAGAATTCTACCAGAGGTATAAAGAGGAGCTGGTAGCATTCCTTCTGAAACTATTCCAAACAATAGAAAACGAAGGACTCCTCCCTAACTAATTTTATGAGATCAGTATCATCCTGATACCAAAACCTGGCAGAGACACAACAACAACCACAAAAATTTCAGGCCAATATCCCTGATGAACTTTGCTGTGAAAATCCTCAATAAAATACTGGCAAACAGAATTTAGCAGCACATCAAAAAGCTAATCCACCACAATCAAGTTGGCTTCATCCCTGGGATGGAGGGCTGGTTTAACATACGCAAATCAATAAACATGATCCATCAAATAAACAGAACCAATGACAAAAACCACATGATCATCTCAATAGATGTAGAAAAAGCTCTTGATAAAATTCAACATGACTTCATGCTAAGAACTCTCAATAAACTAGGTATTATGGAGTGTATCTCAAAATAATAAGAGCTATTTACGACAAACCCACGGCAATATCATACTGAATGAGCAAAAGCTGAAAGCATTCCCTTTGAAAACCGGTACAAGGATGCCCTCTCTCACCACTCCTATTCAACATAATATTAGAAGTTCTGGCCAAGGCCATCAGGCAAGAGAAAGAAATAAAGGTGTTCAAACGGAAAGAGAGGAAGTCAAATTTTCTCTGTTTGCAGATGACATGATTGTATATTTAAAAAACCTCATAGTCTCAGCCCAAAATCTCCTTAGCTGATAAGCAACTTCAGCAAAGTCTCAGGATACAAAATCAATGTGCAAAAATCACAAGCATTCCTAAACATAAACAATAGACAAACAGAGAGCCAAATCATGAGTGAACTCCCTTTCACAATGGCTACAAGAAGAATAAAAAAGCTAGGAATTAAACTTACAAGGGATGTAAAGGACTTCTTCAAGGAGAACTACAAACCCCCGCTCAAGAAAATAAGAGAGGACACAAACAAATGGAAAAACATTCCATTTTCATGGTTAGGAAGAATCACTATCTTGAAAATGGCCATACTGCCCAAAGTGATTTATAGATTCAATGCTGTTCCCATAAAGCTACCACTGACTTTCTTCACAGAATTAGAAAAAACTACTTCAAAACTCATATGTAACCAAAAAGGAGCCTATATAGCAGTGATAATCCCAAGCAAAAAGAATAAAGCTGGGAACATCATGCTACCTCACTTTAAACTATACTACAAGGCTACATTAACCACAACAGCATGGTACTGGTACTAAAACAGATATATAGGGCAATGGAACAGAGGCTTCAGAAATAACACCATACATCTACAGCCATCTGATCTTTGACAAACCTGACAAAAACAAGCAATGGGGAAATGATTCCCTATTTAATAAATGGTGTTGGGAAAACTGGATAGCCATATGCAGAAAATGGAATCTGGACTGCTTCCTTACAACTTATATGAAAATTAACTCAACATGGATTAGAGACTTAAACATAAGACCAAAAACTATAAAAACCCTAGAAGAAAACCTAAGCAATATCATTCAGAATATAGGTATGAGCAAAGAATTCATGACTTAAACACCAAAAGCAATGCCAACAAAAGCCAAAATTGACAAATGAGATGTAATTAAACTAAAGAGCTTTTACACACACACACACACACACACACACACACACACACACACACAAAATAAGACAAAAACAAAACAAAACTATCATTAGAGTAAACAGGCAACCTACAGAAGGGGGGGAAATTTTTACAATCTATCCATATGACAAAGGGGTAATATCCAGAATCTACAAGGCACTTAAACAAATTTGCAAAAACAAAAATATCGAAAAGTAGGTGAAGGATATGAACATACATTTCTCTAAAGAAGATATTTATGTGGCCAACATATGAAAAAAAAGTTCGTCACTGGTCATTGGAGAAATGCATATCAAAACCACAATGAAATACCATCTCACATCAGTTAGAATAGTGATCATTAAAAAGTCAGGAAACAATAGATGCTGGAGAGGTTGTGGAAAAATAGGAACGTTTTTACACTGTTAGTGGGAGTGTAAATTAGTTCAACCATTGTGGAAGGCAGTGTGGCAATTCCTTAAGGATCTAGAATCACAAATACTATTTGACCCAGCAATCCCATTACTGGGTATATACCCAAAGGATTATAAATTAGTCCATTATAAGACACATGCACACGTTTGTTTATTGTGGTACTGTTCACAATAGCAAAGACTTGGAACCAACTCAAATGCCCATAATGAAAGACTGGATAAGAAAATGTGGCACATATACACCATGGAATACTATGCAGCTGTGAGAAAGGATGAGTTCATGTCCTTTGCAGGCACATAGATAAAGCTGGAAACCATCATTCTCAGCAAACTAACACAGGAACAGAAAACCAAACACCACATGTTCTCACTCATAAATGGGAGTTGAACAATGAGAACACATGGATACAGGGAGAGGAACATCACACACTGGGGCCTGTCAGGTGTTGGGGGATAGGGGAGGAACAGCATTAGGAGAAATACCTATTGTGAATGATAGCTAGATGGGTGCACCAAACCACCATGTCATGCGTATATCTATGAGACAAACCTGCGTGTTCTGCACACGTATACCAGAATTAAAGTATAGTAATTAAAAAATCCATTTCATAAGAAAATATGGTTTCTAGAAATCCTGAGAAAAGAATCCATAGTGCTTAGTGAAAATTTGGGAACTGGAGCTCTATATTTAGTTAAGTAATCAATGCACTAATGGGAAAATAAACACATTTTTTCCTATATTAATGGGCTCAGACAAATTTTTTAAAAATGGTCCATCAGCACTAAATAACGAATACCAGAATTAATAAGTTTTGAAAAGTAGGTTATATTCCTTTATATGTAAAATGCAGTCCTGGTTGTTAATTCATCTGACAGATCTGGAAGTATAGTCAAAATTTAATAGAGACCTTGGGGCAACTAATTAGTATACAGGAACATAACTGCCTTAGAATGCAGTTAGATCTGGACAGAGAGAGAAGAGCAAAATTAACCCTTTTGAAAATAAAATAAAATATACTTGAATGTGTCAAATAGTGGTAATTCATCTTTCAATTATTATTTCCATGTAATGTTTGTTATATATTTTATGTTTTTGTTCAAAACCTTTTACAACTTGAAGAATTTTTAAAACAAAAATGATTACATTCTGGGTAGTACCCTATTATGCTACAAATCAGAGTTTAGAACTGGATTTAAAGCAATTTTTACAAGTATTGAATTGCTTACATTTCATTTTAGGTACACCATTTAAAATCTCAGAGATCTTTTTTATACTGTAATTTCAAGTAAAATAGAAATGCAGAGAATTACCAGTGAGTTAATTCATTATCACCTCACCAAAAACACTTAGTGACATATATTAAAAATTACTCTTGTCATTTAGAAAAATGTTTATACAATAAAGACATAAGTGGATTATAGTGAAAACATATCATCATATATTATAGTGTTATACATTTTACTTATTAAAATATATTAAGAATAATTTTAATTAAGCAAGGACATAATCTTATTGCATGAATGTCAGTAATTTTCTACATATACTGCTTCTTCAAAATGCATTTAAGTTGCATAATGTAAGCGTGAATCTATTAAAGATTATCAGTGAGACAGGAAAATTAATTCTTGTTCAGAATCAGAAAACAGAGGAAAAGAAATACAAAAGGTGAACAAATAGTAGGCTGTTGGGAGCCCTCCCTTGTGAAGTCTTGCAAAGCGAGTTTCACAATATGGGAGGTTGAGCCCAGTTGCAGAGCCCCCAGAAGGAAGGAATTCGAGACCAGATGAGTAGGATGAAAGGAGAACTGAGTTAAAAGACAACAAGATGGATGGCCTTCACTAGAAACAATGAGGTAGCATAGACATGTTTACAAGCACTCTGTATAAGCATTGAGAGCACAGATGGTGATTGTTTCTTTGTAGTTCCTGAAAGGTTAGAGCACATGTTTCCCTTGATTGCGACACTGACTTAAGAGAATGCCCAGAAAAGGTATAAATACTGAACTGCTAAAATAAAGTGGTTGTTGGAGTAAAAGTTCTTCAACCCTCCTGACCTCGCTTTCTGTCTCCCTTTATTTCTTGCGCACCCTCCACTCAGGTTGGAACCCTCTTGCTGGCAAGAGTGCCTGCCAGACGTGGCGCCCGAACAGGGACCTGAGATCGGGGATTTTGGTGACGCTTAGATGAGTGGCTGCAGTGGTAAGTAACAAAAATCTAAAGAGGTTTTGTAAATACAAGAGTTAAAGAAGTTTTTGTAAGCATAAAAGTTAACAATTGAGAATAATCAGGAGTAAAAATGGGGCAGCTTGAGTCAAAGGAACATAAGATGTTTGTACATTTATTGCAATCTACGATTAAGGCCCAAGGCCATGATATAAAGTTTAGTCAGGATTTTGTGTCTTGCCTTCTCCAGGCAGTTGGTAGACTAGTGCAGGATGGAGAAGCTGTTAAAGATGTTATAGCCCATTGTTTATTGGTCTTTTCTATTTTAGGCCTCCCTAAAATTCTTAAGACTGATAATACTCCTTATACAAGTCAAGGCTTTAATCATTTTTGTTCTCAGTTTAATATCCAACATCGCACAGGTATTCTCTATAATCCACAGGGACAAGGCATTGTTGAATGCGCTCATGTAATATTAAAATCAACTTTACAAAAAATAAAAAAGGGAGAGTCTGGAGTTGATCTGCATAGGACTCTTCATACTTGGCTCAGACATGCTCTTTATGTTTTAAATTTTTTGACCCTTGATGCAGAGAGACATTCTGCTGCTAAGCATTTCTGGCACCCTAGTCCCAGACCACATGCTAAAGTGCTGTGGAAAGATGTACTGACTAACCAATGGAATGGGCCTGATCCAGTCCTAATTTGGGGGTGAGGATATGTTTGTGTTTTTCCTACATCTGCTGAAAGCCCATTGTGGGTTCCAGAGCGATTGGTGAAGCATGGATACCGGTTCAATGGACAAGCCTGGAATGCTGATTCCGCACCTGAGACGACTATGCCTATCTCCCCCAGCCTGCAAACGCCACAGGAGAAGTTGCTGGATGACACAGAATACTCAGCGCCTTCCCCTGCCAACTTGGGGCCAGATGAAGTGTCTCTGCATTGAAGTAGCTCAACTTTTGGACTCTCAGGGTACCCCAAAAACTCTGGCTGTAATGTTCATAGCAATGATGGCTATCCTGTCTTGTCAGGTTCCAGGGGGAAGGGCAGAAGAACAATCTTTGTGGGCCTATGCACCAGAACTCCCTGTGTTGCGCCCTGTTACTTGGGATGATCCCTCTTTTACGGTGTACCTAAATTATACCACTGATTTTGGGCTCCCTTCGTCTTCATATATTATGCCCCAAAAGGCAGCATGTGCATTTACTGCTCAAGCTGCCTCCCCTACTTATGCTATTCTTTATGGAAACATATCTATAAGTGAAATAAGTGGACATTATTCTATAACTTGCCCCAATTGTGTTCTTACTAATTGTATTGATTCAACTGTCTTTCCAACTCCTGTTATTACAATTGTACATCAACCCCCTTATATTATGCTTCCTGTTAATATCTCTGGGCCTTGGTATGATGATAGAGGATTAAAAGTTATACAACAAGTTAGGGATTTGATGATGCGTCTGAAAAGATTTTTGAGAATGCTTATTGCTAGTATTGTTGCAATTGTTACTGTCCTTGCTACTGCTGCCACTGCTGCTGCCAGTTTGGCATATAATATACAAACTGCTGCATATGTAAATCATTTGGCCAAAAATATTTCTGTATCCATGAGAACTCAAATAGATAATAGCCAAAGATATTGTCAATACATTATACTCTTGGATGCATTGGTTTAGATGGATGCCATCCTTATCGTCTTTAATTGGCTTAGGGGCTTTAGCCCTCCTTTTGGTTCTCCTTTTACCCCTAATTGTCAGAGTCTTGTTCTCATCCCTTCGACAGTTGCAACTCAATCTATTTGAGTTGCAACTAAAGAATAAAAAAGGGGGACCTGTTGGGAGCCTTCCCTTGTGAAGTCTTGCAAAGCGAGTTTCACAATATGGGAGGTTGAGCCCAGTTGCAGAGCCCCCAGAAGGAAGGAACTCGAGACCAGATGAGTAGGATGAAAGGAGAACTGGGTTAAAAGACAACAAGATGGATGGCCTTCACTAGAAACAATGAGGTAGCATAGACATGTTTACAAGCACTCTGTATAAGCATTGAGAGCACAGATGGTGATTGTTACGTTGTAGTTCCTGAAAGGTTAGAGCACGTTTCCCTTGATTGTAACACTGACTTAAGAGAATGCCCAGAAAAGGTATAAATACTGAACTGCTAAAATAAAGTGGTTGTTGGAGCAAAAATTCTTCAACCCTCCTGACCTCGCTTTCTGTCTCCCTTTATTTCTTGCGCACCCTCCACTCAGGTTGGAACCCTCTTGCTGGCAAGAGTGCCCGCCAGAGTAGGCTAAAAATATACAGGTATAAGAGACTAATTTAAGAATTATTTTTAGTTTTCCAGTAGACCATGTATGTGTTTGCCTCTATTTATTATTTGTTTAGGGTGCAGTACAGTTAAGTTACAAGTTACAAAGTTACTTTGTTGTGAGCTAAAATTCTTACAAGGAAAAGATTACCCAAAAATCACTTACTCTGTTTTTCTTTTTTTATTGCCTTTTAGGAGATTAACAAGATTTGTATCTAGCCTAGAAATCTTATTCAAATACACCTGTATATATATATACATAAAAAGTGTATTCAAATATACCTGAATACTTTTCTGATAGACAGTATAATAACTTTCTTCAATTTTCTTTTAACCAATTTAAGATATCACTATTCAATTCTTAATTTACAAATTAAATAAAATATTTCACAAGTGTACATTAGATTTTCTCTTTTCTGAAAGCATGAAAACACTTTAGGTATGGAAATGCAAGGATCATAAAGTCTGTGTTACTCTAAGAGTGATGAGAAAACGAGCAAAAATAATCAGAATCAACTTTTTCACATTTCTGGAAATCAGCAAAGTCTTGCAAGAATCCAGGGGTGTTTAACCAAGAAAAAAAAAAAAAAGCTTAACCTCTGCAAAAGCAGTGATATTTTGACATTTACACTTGTCAGATTACCAACCAGTCTTCTCCAATTCAGTCTTGAAAACCAACCATCTTACAGTAATAGTAGCTGTGAAATAAGCAGCTTTGAAACCACTGAATTGAGAAGAATGAGTTTGAACTCTCCCAAAGTTTTCTGGCCACAAAATTGTCACCGATCTACTGTCTGGAAGCTCTACAACCTTCATTACCAGGGCTTGTCTTTATATGAACTCACTCAGAGCTTGTACAAGACACACAAATATGCAAAGTAAGTTACTTGACAAAATCTTTATTTGTGATAACTTTATAAGCCTTAACAATGACAATGATAATTTACTGTGTAATGTATGTGTATTAGTCTCTTCTCACACTGCTATAAATAAATACTTGAGATGGGGTAATATATAAAGAAAAGAGGTTTAATTAGCTCATGGTTCTGCCGGCAGTACAGAAAGCATCCTGGCTTCTGCTTGGCTTCTGGGGAAGCCTCAGGAAACTTGCAATCATGGCGTAAGACAGAAAGGGAAGCAGGAACTTTTTACATGGCTGGAGCAGGAGGAAGAGGGTTGACCAGATCTCATAAGAACTCATTCACTATCATGAGAACAGCACCAAGGGTGAAATCAACCCCCATGATCCAATCACCTCCTACCAGGCCCAACCTCCAACACTGGGAATTACAATTGACATGAGATTTAGGTGGGAACACAGATCTGTACTAGATCAAGATGCCATGTTAGCATTTAATATACATTAATCAGGTGTTGCAATAGAATAATATGATCTATTTAAACAGGATTTTCAAGTAAGAACCCTTTGAGGATATAACATTTAAAATATAGGTTATTATTGGAAAAACCACCAAATCAACAGTGGAAGGAGAAATGCTTTTAGAATAGGCCACTGGTTATACAAATTCTAAGGTGGGAAAGAGCAGAGTATTTGACTGTTTTGTGGAAGGTACCTGGAGAGCAGTAAATCAAAAATGAAGTATCACTCATCAATCCGACTACTGGGTATCCACCCAAAGGAAAAGATACTGTTATATCAAAAGACACTGCATTGGTATGTTTATTGCAGTACTATTCACAATAACAAAGTCATGGAATTAACCTAAGTGCTCATCAACAGATGACTGGATAAAGAAAATATGGTATGTATATATATATATATACCACAAATCACTATGCAGCCATAAAAATGAGTTAAATCATGTCCTTTGCAACAACATGGATGCAACTGGAGGTGATTATCCTAAGTGTAATAACTTAGAACCAGGAAATCAAATACTTTATCTTCTCATTTATAAGTGGGAGCTAAATAATGGGTAGACGTAGACATACAGAGGGGAGTAATTAACACTGGAAACTTTAAAAGAGGAGAGGATGAGAGAGAGGTGAGGGTTGAAAAGTGACCTATTCAGTACTATGTTCACTATGTAGATGATAGGTATACTGAAAGCTAAGATATTACCACTATGCAATATAGCCATGTAACAAGCTTGCACATAGACTCCCTGAATCTATAGAAATAAAAATTTAAAAGAGGGAGCATTAAAAAAGAAGTATCATAACATATGTTAGGAATTACAAATAGAGTAACTGGGCAATCAATGTATCAAGTTCTTCAGTAAGTTAGGACACCTATTTTGCATTAGCATTCTTTTTTGACATCATAGTTATATCATCAATCTGGATAAATTCTACCAACAATTTATGTAGTCCCTTTACTGGAACTGCTTAAAACGTCAGTATGTTCTTGTTGATTAGGTGTTTAACCATGACCTCCTATACTGATCAGTCAGTGTCCAGGTGTTCTTGTACTCTTTCCTGCATTTCAGTATAAACATAACCTGCCTCCTCAATACTTGTTTAATGTTTTTCATGACATAACCAATATAAACATGCAAAGTGCAACTAAATTGCAAAATGCATTTAAGTTTTCATCTGAAAACTACATTATTTCATCACTTAGCAGTTATCATTTGTTATTCTTCCTAATAAAGTTTCCAAATGTTGTCATAATGTCCCTTTTTTTGGTTTACCTCTAAAAAAGAAACAAATATTTATTTATTTATTTATTTAGAGATGAAGTCCTGCTCTGTCATCCAGAATGGAGTGCAGTGGTGCCATCTCGGCTCACTGCAACCTCCCCCTCGCAGGTTCAAGTGATTCTCCTGCCTCAGCCTCCCAAGTAGCTGAGGTTATAGGTGTGCACCACCATGCCCAGCTAATTTTTGTACTTTCAGTAGACACAGGGATTCGCCATGTTGGTCAGGCTGGTCGAGAAGTCCTGACCTCAAATGATCTGCCCGCCTGGGCCTCCCAAAGTGTTGGGATTACAAGTGTGAGCCACCGCACCCAGCCAGAAGAAAATACTTAAATAAGTCTTAAGTAATGCTTATTTTGAAGGCTCCAATTATTGTATGCATTAATTGAGTATTCAACCTGTGTTTTTACTCTTTGTTTAGTTTTCCAGACCACATTTCCAAAGTGTGTTTACTTCCTTTGTTTTGCAGCATGAATGTAATGTGGCTATCACATGGTGAAAGGAATAGTAGTTCACAGTTTCCTTAATATAATCACAAAATTTTCATGAATGTAGCTTCCTAAAGAAAATAAAAAATCTCACTGAAAACTGTTAAAATTAAATTACTTATTGCTATTGGGAAAGAGCTTTATTAACCTTAAAGATTTTCATTTAGAAATCTATGCAGAGTATTTTTTCAGAAATATAAAAATTTCTGACTACATTTTGTACAATTTTTTTATTTGTTTGCTTCCAGATTAAGAGATCCAAGTATCCTAAACAGGGACAATTGATTTATTCATAAAACAAATGAATATTGAGCTCCTACTTTCATCAGGGGACTTTGCCAAATGCTTACTATACTCATGTTTCCTAAATCTAGGGTGAAGAAGAATAGGGGTTTAAAAATAGTCTTCATCTCCAGCTGTTAAAAAATGTACTGAATTTCAGTAAGCAATTGATTCGTGACATTCTTCTAGGAAATTCTCTCTCTTACTATTTAAGCCAAGTGTGAATCGAATTTCCTAAAACATTTTAAAGATAAAATTTATATTAAATTTAGCCCTTTCAACTTTACAAACTATACAGATTAAATCCATGTTGTCTGTACTATATCCCAATCACTTTAAATACTTTTGATTATATTGAAGTCTTCCCAGATAGAGATTGTGGTTTAATCATTTTTATAGCCCAGTTCAGTTAGCAGAATGCCATTTATTGAGTAGGTGAGTAATAAATACAGCAGATCCTCAAGTAACATTTTGTTCAACAACTTATGTTATAAGTTGATGAGGAAAATAATTGATGCCTGCCAGGGGCCACTGTTGGTGTGAAGTTTGCATGTGCTACCATGTCTGTGGGTTTTTTGGGGGGTACTGCAGTTTCCTTCAATATTCCAAAGCTTGCGCATTAGGATAGTTGGCATTTCTACACTGTCCCTGTCTGAATGAGAGTGTGTGTGTGTGTGTGTGTGTGTGTGTGTGTGTGCACGTGTGTGTCCAGTGGTTCCCACCTTGTGCCCTGAACTCCCAGGATAGCCCTGAACTCTCAGGATACCTTCTGGTCACCTATGACCTTTACTGAAATAATTGAGTTAATAATTGTTTTACTTGTTTTTGTTAATCTTTTTTAAATGCATGCGTAGCTCACATGTATTTTAATTTTTGATATTAGAATTGTTTTGGTCTTCATTTAGAAAATTGTTGATGTTTCTGTGATCAGAAACGTGCCATAGAAACTTAACTTTTGTTTAACTCAATTAGCTCCTGGAAAAACTGATTTCATTACATGTTGTTTGGTTAAAGTCAGTTTCCAAGAACCTGTCAAAGATGTGCTGAGGACTTGCTGTATTTGTTTTGTTAAACATTAATGTACTTGTCTATCTTTCAGATATTGTATTGAAAATCAGATAAGTCGGGTGCTGAGACTCACAGCTGTAATATAAGCACTTTGGGAGGTGTAGGTGGGTGGATAAGTTGTGGTCAGGAGTTTGAGACAAGCCAGGCCAACATGGTGAAACGTTCTTTCTACTAAAAATACAAAAATTAGCTGGGCATGGTGGTGGGTGCCTGTAATCCCAGATACTCTGGAGACTGAGGAAGAAGAATCACTTGAACCTGAGAGGTGGAGGCTGAAGTGAGCTGAGATGGTAACATGGCACTCCAGCGTGGGTGACTGAGACTTCATCCAAATATATATATATATCTGATAAAATATCTGATATATCTCAGATAAAATAAATTTGAAATATAATATTCTCTTACATAAGTTTTCACGTGAAAATTCAGTTTTCTTTAAGAAAACCAATAGTGTAAACATATCATCAGTTTTATCTATGAAGATACATTTTTCAAGAAATGTGATTCTCTCATAAAATCAGAGCAAATCTGAGCCCCCAAGTAATTTATTGAGGTGAGTTCCAATAGCATCTAAGGGACTCTTAGTAATTCTGTTTTACTGAATTATTAAGTGTCCTTTGTTTCAAATATTTAGAGAATAAGTATAAGCAATAAATCTACCTAAATGTCAATTATATGGAAATCACAATTATTATAAATAACAATAATGCATGGGTAGTCTCATATGCAGTTTTCTTCTAGGCTTAGAATACATTAAAATCTTGAAATCTTCTGATAACATTTAGAATGGATTCTATTATTTTATGTTTATATTTTCATAATAAATGTGAAAGGATTGGATTTATTCATTCTCTCTATTAACATGAGGGTAATAGACTTTCTGAAGAATTATGATCTGAATACTATGGGATTATATACGTAATTTCAACAACACATCTACATTGTACATGTGTGTAAATTGGTTTGTAAGTTTATGTATATGTGTATACCTCTTTCCTCCTCATGAACATATATCTTTAAAGAATTTAAACATTCATTTCAAAACCTTCTGTAATATATGATTAAAATATGTAATAATACATACAGTGTGCAAATAGATAAATTCTATTGAAACTATTCTATTAAAAAATCTCTACAGCTAAAGTCGGATGACTTAGTAGGCATGAAGTTGTGAGTCATTCGAATAAATATCTTCAAATACATTGATGGAAGGGACAATGGTGGACATGTTAAAGAACAGGTTCAAGAAACAAATGAACTTTTGAACTATACTGAACTTTAAATTCTAGCAAAACAATACCCTAATGTAATTTTCTATGTCATCAATTTTTCATGGTCCTGATAAAGAGCCTGCTTCTACTTATATCCTCAAAGATCTTTCTTCATGAAATACTATCTTCGAAATCAATTCTATAATTCATTAAATCTTTTATTTTGGCCATGGTAATATTTTCTACTTGTTATATGTGTCATGATCCTTTTAGATCAGATGTTTTTTGAAGTACAAAAATCATCCTATTATCTCTAAATCTTTATTCAAGGATTTATACAGAGTATGCTTTAACAATTAATGAAATAATCCAGCAATAAATCAACATTTTAATTACTTAGAAAATTCAAAGAAATGATGTCAAGTTATACCTAGGCTAAATTATATTATGGCCATTGCCTGACTATATTATGCCACTTATATTCTGCTACCATTTGATTGTATGCTATTGTCTCAAGTTTGGATTTTCTATGTTTTAATAGCTCAGGCAGGTGCATAAATGTAAGCAGTACATTTAATTAAAATAATATTATTTACAAATGTTCTTTTAACTTTATATGTGGAATCATATTAATTGTTCACAAATAGGAAAGGCAGAAGTCCATTTCAGGAATAACATCTGATTTCCTTGAAAATTATCTTACAGACCTATTAGAACAGTGCAGGGCAAAGTGGTAAGTGATAGGTGAATAGTATCAGAATCCCTGAAAATCAAATGTTGAAAAAGGTAATTCAAAAAGTGGTTCAGAGTAAACCACTGTCAACAAATCACAATGAAGTGTGATGATATTGAAAGAAAGAATTGGAAAACCCAGATTGAATCATGAATTAGTTAATTCCTGAAGTGGCTGGCAGAGGAAGGAAAGTTCAAACTAAATCAATGTAGTATATTTCCTCAGCTAATGTGTTAACTTATGGGGAGACTAGATATTGAATTTTTAGTCCAAATCTTTCACTGTTTTTTCTAGAGAAAAGAATATTGGATAGTTTTCTACTTATGTATGATATTTTTATGAAATAGTGGAAGATATATAATGTTGATGTAAGTATGATTTGCTTTTTTAAAATGTGTATTAAAATTGTCTAAATTAATGTATAGGATGTTGGTATTTGGCATACAGGATTCAGCTTTGCAGAATAAGGATAAACGATCTCTCCAATAGTGGTAACAAATATTAATATGAAACTATTATGGAGCAATCATTTAAAAATATGTAGAAAACTTACCTAAAAGTTCTGGGAGAATTAAAATCATAAATTGCTTAATTAGTGTGCAAATAAGTGAGGTTCTATTTCTGCATGTTAAAATTTAACATCACAATATATGAGTAGTTACAAAGTCAAAATAAAATAAAGTCACATTAATGCCAAGTAACATTGTAAACAAAAATTTTAATGCAGCAATGAAAATACTGAATGTTTAAACTTAATTACAGATTCATTATAGAATAAATATAATTGATATCATGATATTTATTGAATCACACTGTTTCCAACAGGGCATCATACCTACTTGTGTATCTAAATTTCATTTGATAGTTGGAAACTTAAAATCCACATAATATGACCTCTTTATGTAGGAATAATGAAGTTTGACAAATATTTCTGAAATTTAATTTTTATCTCGTACAGTCATCCTTTCTAATCTGTGAGTTTCATATCTGTGGATACAACCAACCATTGATGAAAATTATTTGGAAAGAAGAAATTAAGAAAATAAACATTTTAAGAATACAGTATAGTATCTATTTACATAGTATTGGGTATTATAAGTAATCTAGGAATTATTTAAGTACAAAGGAAGATATGCATAGGTAATATTACACCATTTTACATGAGAGACTTAAGCATATGAAGATTTTGCTGTCTGCAGCAAAATCTGCAATGTCCTGAAACCAATCCCCCTGAGGGGGCCACTGTTATGTTTTCTTGTTTTTTCCAAATGTAATTATTCATCGTTTTAAATCACTGTGTCTATATCACAGTATTCTAATTGACTGTAGTAAATTCCTTTTTAGAGAAAATCACCTATCTAAAAGTGGTTTGTTATTAAAATTTAAAATAATGAACAGAAAATTATATTATCCAATTAGCTGTATATTGCCACTGAAATAAATGTTGTTCTCAATTCCCAATATAGCAGATAATTTCAAGGTTGTGTTAAATATGTAGCAGCTGGACGTTGCCAAATGAATGTGTTAAATGAGTGCATTTTAGTGAAGTGTGTACTATCTTTTTTGACATGCATGTAATCATAACACATTTTCTGGCATCTGGGTACCCTACAGCAAAATAAAGCTGCAATAGAAGATAAAACAGCCTGCTTATGTAATGACCATAAAATACTAATATATATATATTTATGAAAAATGTCTCAGTTGGATGACTGACTCTAGCTGAGGTCATATTTTACAATTCACTTTAGTGAAACGTTTTCAGAATCCTGGGTATCTAGCTCTTGTAAACTAAATCTGAAATTTTACTTAACACATGCACAGCCTTTCTTAACAAAATATTTTTTAAACAAAAAGATAAAATGATTTTAGTAATTTTATTTTTTTCTGACACAAGGATATGGAACCAAAGTAATATAGGGTTTGGCATTTTTTTTTCAATTATAAATTTATTCTTTGAAATTTAATGATTACATGGGGAAAGTATTTTTGTGTAAAATACTCATTAGTAATAGCTTTCTTCCCCCAGAAAAACCTATAGTAAACAACTGGGTTTGAAAAGTAGGAATAGTCCTTGTTTTTTTTTTTGTTTGTTTGTTTTTGTTTTTGTTTTTTTGTTTTTAATTTCCCAGAGTCACACTTTACCAGTAAAACAAAAACTACACAAATGAATAAAACTTCCTGAGGTCTGGGACATGCTGCATGACTCCCCATGTCCTTTCTCGCCACATCAAAGTCATGCTCTCTGGACAAGAATAACAGCTAAGTCCTATAAGTGGGCATTTGTGGTTTATTTCCTATCACTGTTTTGAGAGCATTTAAGTTATGAAACACATCTTTTTTATATCTTAGAGAATTTTGTGGCTTACATGATATTCTCCAGGGATGACTATAGTGATTTTTATTCATAAGAACTAGGACATGCTATATTTAACAAATTTAAAAAGGTTACCTGCATTTATACTTATTTGCATCAGGCTTTCTATTCTTATTAATCATGTCTCTTTTTGATCTGCATTAGGTTAATGTGCATTTAATATTTGAGAATGTGAAATTATGCTGTAGAAGGAGAAAAATATACAAAATAGATGAAATTTATAAGATATCCTGGTATAAAAAATGCATATTCCAGCAGATTTCAAAATATAAGTTAACATAAAATGCTTTTAGTATGTATACTAATGTGAGGCATTACAGAAATAGGCAAAATGCATTGAATAGACAATAAAATATTTACGAAAAATATCCATAATTTTCAGATGAGTGATCACAAAACAGAAGCCAAGCATTTATAAAAGTTATAATATTAAATGACAGAAAGAGAAAGTAAAAAAGTCAAAGGCAAATAAAAATTCTTATAGAAATATTAACTCTCAGACATAGAACTTGGTATTTGGGAGAAAATAACAGAAAAGTGTGGCATTTTGAGATGTTTGAGTTTCTTGAAACTGTCTTGAACACATTTAGGTATTCATATTTTTGGGTGTTACATATCTATATTTCTATTTTTCTAAACATGTTTAATTATAAAGGTGCTACAAGTATTAGCATACTGGTGTGACAATATTTTCTAAATATTTAAATGCACTCTATATTGCTGACTATATTAATTTTTCCTTTCTCATGTCAATACTTTTGTCATAATGTCAATGAATGTCAATATCATTCCTTACTTTTACGGGTTTTTTTTTTTTTTTTTTTTTTTGGATAGAGTCTCCCTCTGTCTCCAGGTTGGACTGCAGTGGCACAATCACAGCTCACTGCAACCTCCACCTCCTGGGTTCAAGTGGTTGGTTCTTCTGTCTCAGCCTCCCTCCGAAGTAATTGGGATTACACAGGAGCACCACCTCGCCCACCTAATTTTTTTTTTTTTTTTTTAGAAGAGATGAGGTTTCTCCATGTTGGTCAGGCTGGTCTCAAGCTCCTGAACTCAGGGGATCCACCCTCCTTGGCCTCCCAAAGTGCTGAGATTACAGGCATGAGCCACCACTCCTGCTTTATAGTTTACTTTTTCTAAACTATATTAAATTTTTTCATGTTCTCTAATATTCAATGGATCTAATACAGAGTTTGCTGTTTTGTTTATTCCAAGAATTTATGTTTGTTGAAAATATTTTGATCCATTTGTTCAAATT
>PVKV010022867.1:20891-34569 GCA_004027835.1 Alouatta palliata | reverse complement strand
AGTAATGGGATTGCTGGGTCAAATGGAATTTCGATTTCTAGGTCCTTGAGGAATTGCCACACTGTCTTCCACAGTGGTTAAACTAATTTACACTCCCACCAACAGTGTAAAAGTGTTCCTATTTCTCCACATCCTCTCCAGCATCTGTTGTCTCCAGATTTTTTAATGATCGCCATTCTAACTGGCGTGAGATGGTATCTCAACGTAGTTTTAATTTGCATTTCTCTAATGACCAGTGATGATGAGCATTTTTTCATATGTTTGTTGGCTTCATGTATGTCTTCTTTTGTAAAGTGTCTGTTCATATCCTTCGCCCACTTTTGAATGGGCTTGTTTGTTTTTTTCTTGTAAATCTGTTTTAGTTCTTTGTAGATTCTGGTTATCAGCCCTTTGTCAGATGGGTCGGCTGCAACAATTTTTTCCCATTCTGTTGGTTGCCGATTCACTCTAATGACTGTTTCTTTTGCTGTGCAGAAACTGTGGAGTTTGATTAGGTCCCATTGGTCTATTTTGGCTTTTGTTGCCAATGCTTTTGGTGTTTTGGTCATGAAGTCCTTGCCTACGCCTATGTCCTGAATGGTTTTGCCTAGATTTTCTTCTAAGGTTTTTATGGTGTTAGGTCTTATGTTTAAGTCTTTAATCCATCTGGAGTTAAATTTTAGTGTGGGAACTTCTGTTTTACAATGGCAAGTAAGTGAATTCTGCCAACTTGAATGAGCTTGAAAGAGGACTCTGCTTCTTAGGTGAAATCACAACTCCAGAGCATGCCTTGATTTTAGCCTGCTGGGACCCTGAGCAGAGGTCCCCACTAATCCATGCTGAACTGCTGACCCATGAAAATTAAGAAATAATACATTTGTGTTGTTTTCATACATTAAGTTTGTGGTTATTTGTTATGCATCATGCAATACAGATTTTAATACCCTAGAGTGAGGTACTGCTTTTGTGCTTCTGTGTAGATGATTTTGATTATTAGAGTTTACATCTGGGTGTGAGAGGAAGAAGTAGGACATACATGCTGTAAGGCACAGTGGATTGATAGACTGTCTTCTGGGTTAGAAAGCTTCCTTAGGCTCTGCTCTGCTTTTCTGATTCTAGGGTCCTTACTCATAGTTTTTGTTTCTGGGGACAAACCCAGCTGCTGCCACCCTGCACATCCCTAAGTACGGGAAGAGTCATCTAGCTCAGTTGCTTCCCGTGTACTTCTACATTTAGTCACCTGATGCCACAGAGGAGTACTCTCCAAACTGTTTTGATTGCACACTCTTATTTTTAAGCCAGTTTCCCCAACATACATACATGTATCCCTTAATAACTTATATACGTGTTGTTATTAAATAGGCTCTATAACAGAAAAAGAGAAAATTTTAAAGTTATAATTTTTAAAGGTTTTAAGAGAGAGATTAAAAAGTAAATATAAAAACTATTGAGAAAATGAAAAATATCAGTGGTTGCCAGGAGGTAGAGGGGAACAAGGGATGAATCTGCAGAACACAGGATTGTTAGAGCAGTGAGACTATTTAGTATGATACTAATAATAGTGAATACATGTCATTATACATTTGTAAAACCTATAGAATATCCAACACCAATAGTGAGCCCTAATGTAAACTGTGGATGTTGGGTGGTAGTGATGTGTCAGCATGGGTTCATTTCTGTTGCAATAAATGCACCACTTTGTAGGAGAGTATTGATATGGAGGAAGCTTTTTGTGTATGGGGGCAGAGCATGTATGGAAACTCTCTGTACTTTCTGCTCAACTTTTCTGTGAACTAAATTGCTTTAAAAATCATTTATTGTATTCAGTTAGGAAAGGAGGAAGTCGAACTGTCTCTATTTGCAGACGACATGATTATATATTTAGAAGACCCCATCGTCTCAGCCCAAAATCTCCTTAAACTGATGAACAACTTCAGCAAAGTCTCAGGATACAAAATCAATGTGCAGAAATCACAAGCATTCCTATACACCAATATCAGACTAAAAGAGAACCAAACCAAGAGAGAACTCCCATTCACAATTGCTGCAAAGCGAACAAAATACCTAGGAATACAACTAACAAAGAATGTAAAGGACCTCTTCAAGGAGAACTATAAACCACTGCTCAATGAAACAAGAGAGGACACAAACAGATGCAAAAACATTCCATGCTCATGGTTAGAAAGAATCAACATTGTGAAAATGGCCACATTGCCCAAAGTAATTTACAGATTCAGCGCTATCCCCATCAAGCTACCTATGATCCACTACACAGAACTGGAAAGAACCACCTTAAACTTCATTTGGAACCAAAAGAGCCCACATAGCCAAGACAATCTTAAGCAAAAATATTGTCAAAATATACTACAAGCCTACAGTAATCAAAACAGCATGGTACTGGTACCAAAACAGAGATATAGACCAATGGAACAGAACAGAGGCCTCAGAGGCAATGCCACACATCTACAACCATCTGATCTTTGACAAACCTGACAAAAACAAGCAATGGGGAAAGGATTACCTGTTTAATAAGTGGTGTTGGGATAACTGGCTAGCCATGTGCAGAAAACAGAAACTGGATCCCTTCCTGACACCTTACACTAAAATTAACTCCAGATGGGTTAAAGACTTAAACATAAGACATAACACCACAAAAACCTCAGAAGAAACCTAGGCAAAAGCATTCAGGACATAGGCATAGGCAAGGACTTCATGACTAAAACACCAAAAGCATTGGCAACAAAAGCCAAAATAGACAAATGGGACCTAATTAAACTCCAGCACTTCTGTACAGCAAAGAAACAATCATTAGAGTGAACCAGCAACCAATAGAATGGGAAAAAATTTTTGCAATCTACCCATCAGACAAAGGGCTAATATCCAGAATCTACAAAGAACTTAAACAGATTTACAAGAAAAAAACAAACCCATTCAAAAGTGGGCGAAGGACATGAACAGACACTTTTCAAAAGAAGACATATATGAAACTAACAAACATATGAAAAAATGCTCATCATCACTGGTCATTAGAGAAATGCAAATTAAAACTACATTGAGATACCATCTAAGGCCAGTAAGAATGGCCATCATTAAAAAATCTGGAGACAACAGATGCTGGAGAGGATGTGGAGAAATAGAAACACTTTTACACTGTTGGTGGGAGTGTCAGTTCAACCATTGTGGAAGACAGTGTGGTGATTCCTCAAAGACCCAGAAATAAAAATTCCACTTGACCCAGCAATCCTATTACTGAGTATATACCCAAAGGATTATAAATTGTTCTATTATAAAGACACATTCACCCATATGTTCACTGTGGCACTGTTTACAATAGCAAAGATTTGGAACCAACACAAATGCCCATCGATGGTAGACTGGACAAGGAAAATGTGGCACGTATACACTATGGAATACTATGCAGCCATTAAAAACGATGAGTTTGTGTCCTTTGTAGGGAAATAGATGAATCTAGAAGCCATCATTCTCAGCAAACTGACACAAGAACAGAAAATCAAACACCACATGCTCTCATTCATAGGTGAGTGCTGAACAATGAGAACACATGGACTCAGGGAGGGGAGCATCACAAACTGAGGTTTGTTGGGGGAGACTAGGGAAGGGACAGTGGGAGTAGGGAGACTGGGGAGGGATAACATGGGAGAAATGCCAGATATAGGTGATGGGGATGGAGGCACTAAACGACATTACCATGTGTGTACCTATGCAAGAATTCTGCATGATCTGCACATGTACCCCAGAATCTAAAGTACAATAATAAATACATTAAACAAAAACAAACAAAAAAATAAATAAAAATCATTTATTTAAAAAGTAAGTATAATATACAATAAAATTTATTTGTGTGCATCCTATAATTTTTTTCTATTTTAACTCACTTTGGTGACTATAAATACACACCAATAAGTATGCAAGATAATAAATTCTACCTTACTTATAAAGTAAGAAATAACATTTATATTCTTTACTATGGATTGGCACTGGTGTCTTCACTTGGTCTATTTGTTAAATTAATTGATGTGTTCTGTAAGTTATGTTAAAGGAAGAATGGAAGACTTTTGTAATGTAAAGAGGATGAAAATGGCATCCTCACTCTTGTATTTGTGTTTCAACACGAAAATATGTATGTAACTGTTAAGTGAATTTATAGATTAAATTATTTTACATAGTACAGTCTTTACAATAGTTTATAATGAGATGAGAGATAGACTTTAAAATCTTCTCTTTAAAGTTCACGTTGTGGCAAAGTGCTTCAAAGTACTCTTGAACCTGAGAACCAATTATGCAATTTTCTTTCAAAGAAAGAGAAGGGTTACAAATCTGTAGAGCTTTTCTCAGATGGCAAGTAGATAAGAGAAACGTTCTAGCTAGAAGATATTAAACACGTAGTTACTCTGTCACTTCAAGGTAAAGTGACATTTGTAAAAAATAAAAACTAACTCCTCTATTTGAGTTTTGCTGAGAAATCATTATAAAATAGTTGTTTGGAAATGTTGCCAGAATTGTAGACTTTTTTCTCAAAATGATACAAAGCTATAAAAAAATCCGTGTTTTTATACACATACAAATTTCACAAACGTAATTTTCTCACCAAATTTGAACTTATAAAAAGTTATATAAAGTCAATATAAAATTTGAACGTTTGTTACAAATATAATGTGTATTTAATATAAAATGTTTTTGTTAAAGAATGATTAATTCGGAGAAATAGAAAATTTTGTAGGCAAAATTTCAATAAAAACTTTTGTTTGATTAATAGATAGTATTGAAACATGAATGCCATGATTTAGTAAACACAACTGTGTTAGGCCATTCTTGCATTGCTATAAAGAAATACCTGAGACTGAGTAATTTATAAAGAAAAGAAGTTTAATTGACTCACGGTTCTGTAGGCTTCTAAAGAAGCTTCAGGAAGCTTACGATCCTGGCAGAAGGTGAATGGGGAGCAGGCACATCACATGGGGAAAGTAGGAGCAAGTGAGGGGTTGGGGAGAGGGAGGTGTCACATGCTTTTAAAGTATCAAGTCATGAGGGACCTGCCCCCATAATCTAAATATCTCCCACCAGTTCCCACCTCCAGCACTCATATGGCAATTCAACATGAGATTTGGGTGGGGACATGTGTCCAGACTATATCAACAACCAACTGTGCACTTCTTCATTTGTATTTGCCTGTTTAACTATGTTATCTTGGGTGATGGGCATGGGGACTCAGAATTGTGCCTCCAAATGGGTTTATCACAAAGAGTTATACAAGGCTGTAAAAATAGTAAAGCCTATCCAATCATATTTCTTTCACTAAAAATCATTAATAACAACTTTTTGTTGAGAGTAAATGTTTTAGGGCTATTAATAAAGCAAGACTAAGCCCTTATCTCATGTCTCATATCTCATATCTCATGTCTTCATATCTCTGAGCTTCAAGCCTAATTGTAGTTGGTGTTACCATTGTAGAGTGTTCTCTTGTTTTAGATAGGGTTTCTCTAAATTTTGTTCGTGATCCTTTCTACTTTCTATTCCTTATTGATTAATCAGGATTCTTCTCAGCTGATAGCATTTGTTAGCACCTTTTATGCATGCATGCACATGTGCATACACACACACACGCTCACGTGCATAATTCCATTGGCAAAGCTAGGAGATGGATGGCAGTCGGCCATCCTGATGCAGTCCTTCCTACACAACTTTTTACTGGAATGGAATGTCCTGGTGAAACAAGTATTTGTGGGCAGGGCCAGAAACCAAACGTCAAACTAGAGTCCAATACCAAATCTTTGATGGGGACTTTATTGGAGTTACAGTTGCTGTTTGCATGCTGTTAGTAATAGGCTCTCTATATTTCATTCCCTGCTATATCCTTAAAATTGACAAAATATTATTAAAATATTTGAAAGTAAGTCTAATAAATAAACAACCTTGAATAACTTTTTGGTATGGAATAAAATAATGAAATTTTCTTTAACTCCAGATGCCAGTGAACACACATTTTTTTTCTAATGAGGATCTTTTTTATTTTTCCATATTTGGGAGGTACAAATGCAGATTTCTTACTTGCATGCATTACATAGCGTTGAAGTCTGTTTTTAGTATATCCATCCTGTGAATGGTGAACATTGCATCCTGACCATCCTCCCACCTTTTGTAATCTCCAATATCTATTATTCCACTCTGTACTTCCATATATACCCATTGTTTAGCTCCGACTTATAAGTGAAAACATGCAGTATTTGACTTTCTATCTCTGAGTTATTTCACTTATGATAATCATTTTCAGTTATATCCATGTAGCTGCATAAGACATGATTTTACTTTTCTAAATGGCTGAATAGTATTCCATGGTATACACACACCCCCCCCCACATTTTCTTTATCCAGTCCTCCATTGATGAATACTTAGATTGTTTTTGTATCTTTATTATTATTAATAGTGCTGCAACAGATGTATGAGTGTAGCTCTTTTTTGGTATAACAATAGGGTTTGATTTCCATAGTGTATATTTTTGTTGGCTTTGTCAAAGATCAGTTGGCTGTAGGTATGTGGCTTTATTTCTGGATTCTCTGTTCTGTTCCATTGATCCATGTGTCTATTTTTGTACTAGTACCATGCTATTTTGGTTACTGTAACCTTGAGTGTAATTTGAAGTTAGGTTATAGGATGCCTCTAGGTTTGTTCTTTTTTGCTTAGGATTACTTTGGCTATTAGGGCTCTTTTATTATTATTATTATTATTATTATTATTATTCTTTAAGTTCTGGAATACAAGTGCAGAATGTGCAGGTTTGTTACATAGGTATACATGTGCCATGGTGGTTTGCTGCACCCATCATCCCATCATCTTCATTAGGTATTTCTCCTAGTGCTATCTCCCACTTACCCCCTAACCCCTCGACAGGCCCCAGTGTGTGATATTCCCCTCCCTGTGCCCATATGTTCTCATTGTTCAACTCCCACTTACAAGTTACAGCATGTGGTGTTTGGTTTTCTGTTCCTGTGTGAGTTTGCTGAGAATGATGGTTTCCAGCTTCATCCATGTTCCTGCAAAGGACATGAACTCATCCTTTTTTTATGGCTGCATAGTATTCCATGTGTATATGTGCCATATTTTCTTTATCCAGTCTAACATTGATAAGCATATGGGTTGGTTACAAGTCTTTGCTTTGTGAATACTGCTGCAGTAAACATATGTGTGCATGTGTCTTTAAAGTAGAATGATTTATAATCCTTTGGGTGTATACCCAGTAATGGGACTGCTGGGTTAAATGGTATTTCTGGTTCTAGATCCTTGAGGAATTGCCACACTGACTTCCACAATGGTTGAATTAATTGACACTCCCACCAACAGTGTAAAAGTGTTCCTATTTCTCCACATCATCTCCAGCATCTGTTATTTCCTGACTTTTTAATGATCACCATTCTAACTGGCATGAGATGGTATCTCAGGGTGGTTTTGATTTGCATTTCTCTAATGACTATTGATGATGAACTTTTTTTCATGTTTGTTGGCCGCATAAATGTCTTCTTTTGAAAAATGTCTGTTCATATCCTTTGTCCGTTTTTTGATCAGGTTGTTTTTTTCTTGTAAATCTGTTTAAGTTCCTTGTAGATTCTGGATATTAGCTCTTTGTCGGATGGATAGATTGCAAAAGTTTTCTCCCATTCTGTAGCTTGCCGGTTCACTCTGATGATAGTTTCATTTGCTGTGTAGAAGCTCTTTAGTTTAATTAGATCCCCTTTGTCAGTTTTGGCTTTTGTTGCCATTGCTTTTGGTGTTTTAGTCATGAAGTCTTTGCCCATGCCTATGTCCTGAATGGTATTGCCTAGGTTTTCTTCTAGGGTTTTTATGGTTTTAGGTCTTACGTTTCAGTCTTTAATCCATCTTGAGTTAATTTTTGTGTAAGATACAAGGAAAGAGTCCAGTTTCAGTTTTCTGCATATGGCTAGCTGGTTTTCCCAACACTATTTATTAAATAGGAGTCCTTTCCCCATTGCTTGTTTTTGTCAGGTTTGTCAAAGATCAGATGGTTGTAGTTGTGTGGTATTATTTCTGAGTCCTCTGTTCTATTCTATTGGTCTATATATCTGTTTTGGTACCAGTACCATGCTCTTTTGATTACTGTAGCCTTGTAGTATAGTTTGAAGTCAGGTAGCATGATGATTCCAGCTTTGTTCTTTTTACTTAGCATTGTCTTGGCTGTAGGTATAGGCTCTGGTTTGGTTCCATAGGATATTTTAAGTAGTTTTTTCTAATTCTGTAAAGAAAGTCAATGATAGCTTGTTGGGAATAGCATTGAATCTATAAGTTACTTTGAGCAGTATGACCATTTTCTCAATATTGATTCTTCCTATCCATGAACATGGAATGTTTTTCCATTTGTTCGTGTCCTCTCTTATTTCCTTGAGCTGTGGTTTGTAGTTCTCCTTGAAGGGGACCTTCATGTCCCTTGTAAGTTGTATTCCTAGGTATTTTATTCTCTTTGTAGCAATTGTGAATGGGAGTTTGCTCAGGATTTGGCTCTCTGTTTGTCTATTATTGGTGTATAGGAATATTTCTGATTTTTGCACACTGATTTTGTATCCTGAGACTTTCCTGAAGTTCCTTACCAGCTTAAGGAGGTTTTGGGCTGAGATGATGGAGTTTTCTAAATATACAATCATGTCTTCTGCAAACAGAGACAATTTGACTTCCTCTCTGCCTACTCGAATACACTTTATTTCTTTCTCTTGCCTGATTGCCCTGGAGAGAACTTCCAGTACTGTGTTGAATAGGAGTGGTGAAAGAAGGCATCCCTGTCTTTTGCTGGTTTTCAAAGGGAATGCTTCCAGCTTTTGCACATTTTGTATGATATTGGCTGTGGTTTTGCCATAAATAGCTCTTATTATTTTGAGATATGTTCCAGCAATACCTAGTTTATTGAGAGTTTTTTGCATGAAGGCGTGTTGAATTATATCAAAGACTTTTTCTGTATCTATTGAGACAGTCATGTGGTTTTAGTCATTGGTTCTGTTTATCTGTTTTTTTGTTGTGTCTCTACCAGGTTTTAGTATCTCGATGATGCTGGCCTCAAAAAATGATTAAGGGAGGAGTCCGTCTTTCTCTATAGTTAGGAATAGTTTCAGAAGGAATGGTACCAGGTACCAGCTTTTCTTTGTGCCTCTGGTAGAATTTGGTTGTGAATCCATCTGGTCCTGGGCCTTTTTGGTTGATTGGCTATTAATTACTGCCTCAATGTCAGACCTTGTTATTGGTCTATTCAGGGATTCGACTTCTTCCTAGTTTAGTCTTGGGACAGTGTATGTATCCAGGAATTTATTCATTTCTTTTAGATTTTCTAGTTTATTTGCATAGAGGTGTTTATAGTATTCTCTGATAGTAGTTTGTATTTCTGTGAGATCAGTGGTGATATCCCCTTTATCATTTTTTATTGTGTCTATTTGATTCTTCTCTCTTTTTTTCATTATTAGTTTGGCTAGTGGTCTATTTTGTTAATCTTTTCAAAAAACGAGCTCCTGGATTCATTGATTTTTTTTGAACGGTTTTTTGTGTGTCAATCTCCTTCAGTTCTGCTCTGATCTTAGTTATTTTTTGTCCTTTGCCAGTTTTTGAATTTGTTTGCTCTTGCTTCTCTAGTTCTTTTAATTGTGATGTTAGGGTGTTGATTTTAGATGTTTCCTGCTTTCTCTTTTGGACATTTAGTGCTATAAATTTCCCTCCAACACTGCTAAGCTGTGTCCCAGAGATTCTGGTATATTGTGTCTTTGTTCTCATTAGTGTCAAAGAACTTACTTATTTCTTCCTTAATTTCTTTATTTATCCAGTAGTCATTGAGGAGCATGTTGTTCAGTTTCCATGTAGTTGTGCAGTTTTGACTGAGTTTCTTTAAAAAAAATTATATATATATATATATATATATATATATATATATATATATATAATTGCTTTTTTAGGTTCTGGGGTACATGTAAAGAACATGCAGGATTGTTGCATAGGTACATACATGGCAATGTGGTTTACTGCCTCCATCCCCATCACCTATGTCTGGCATTTCTCCCCATGTTATCCCTCCCCAGCCCCCTACCCCCCACTGTTCCTCCACTAGTCCCCCCATCACAGACCTCAGTGTGTGATGCTCCCCTCCCTGTGTCCATGTGTTCTCATTGTTCAACACCCACCTATAAGTGAGAACATGTGGTGCTTGATTCTCTGTTCCTGTGTCAGTTTGCTGAGGATAATGGTTTCCAGGTTCGTCCATGTCTCTACAAAGGACATGAACTCATCATTCTTTATGGCTGCATAGTATTCCATGGTGTATATGTGCTACATTTTCCATGTCCTGTCTATCAATGATGGGCATTTGGGTTGGTTTCAAGTCTTTGCTATTGTAAACAGTGCTGCAGTGAACATACATGTGCATGTGTCCTTATAATAGAATGATTTATAATCCTTTGGATATATACCCAGCAATAGGATTGCTGGGTCAAATGGAAATTCTATTTCTAGGTCCTTGAGGAATTGCCACACTGTCTTCCACAGTGGTTGAACTAATTGACACTCCCACTAACAGTGTAAAAATGTTCCTATTTCTCCGCATCCTCTCCAGCGTCTGTCTCCAGATTTTTTAATGATGGCCATTCTAACTGGCATGAGATGGTATCTCAATGTAGTTTTGATTTGCGTTTCTCTAATGACCAGTGATGATGAGCATTTTTTCATATGTTTGTTGGCCTCATATATGTCTTCTTTTGAAACGTGTCTGTTCATTTCCTTTGCCCACTTTTGAATGGGTTTGTTTGTTTGTTTTCTTGTAAATCTGTTTAAGTTCTTTGTAGATTTTGGATATAAGTCCTTTGTCAGATGGGTAGATTGCAAAAATTTTTTCCCATTCTGTTGGTTGCCGGTTCACTCTAATATTGTTTCTTTTGCTGTACTGAAGCTATGGAGTTAAATTAGGTCCCATTTGTCTATTTTGGCTTTTGTTGCCAATGCTTTTGATGTTTTAGTCATGAAGTCCTTGCCTATGTCTATGTCTTGAATGGTTTTGCCTAAGGTTTTGATGGTGTTAGGTCTTATGTTTAAGTTTTTAATCCATCTGGAGTTAATTTTAGTATAAGGTGTCAGGAAGGGGTCCAGTTTCTGTTTTCTGCACATGGCTAGCCAGTTATCCCAACATCATTTATTTAACAGGGAATCCTTTCCCCATTGCTTGTTTTTGTAAGATTTATCAAAGATCAGATGGTTGTAGATGTGTGGTGTTGTCTCCAAGGCCTCTGTTCTGTTCCATTGGTCTATATCTCTGTTTTGTTACCAGTACCATGCTGTTTTGATTGCTGTAGCCTTGTGGTATAGTTTAAAGTTAGGTAGCATGATGCTTTCAGCTTTTTTTTTTTTTTTTGCTTAGAATTGACTTGGCTATGTGGGCTCTCTTTTCATTCCATATGAAGTTTAAGGTGGTTTTTCCCAGTTCTGTGAAGAAGATCATAGGTAGATTGATGGGGATAGCATTGAATCTATAAATTACTTTGGGCAGTATGATCATTTTCACAATACTGATTCTTCCTAACCATGAGCATGGAAAGTTTCTCCATCTGTTTGTGTCCTCTCTTATTTCGTTGAGCAGTGGTTTATATTTCTCCTTGAAGAAGTCCTTTACATCGTTTGTTAGTTGTATGCCTAGGTATTTTATTCTCTTTGTAGCAATTGTGAATGACAGTTCGTTCTTTATTTGGTTCTCTTTACATCTGTTATTGGCGTATTGGAATGCTTGTGATTTTTGCACATTGATTTTGTATCCTCAGACTTTGTTGAAGTTGCTTATCAGTTTAAGGAGATTTTGAGCTGAGACGATGGGGTCTTCTAAATATAAAATCATGTTGTCTGCAAATAGAGACAATTTGACTTCCTCCTTTCCTAATTGAATACGCTTTATTTCTTTTTCTTGCCTGATTGCTCTGGCTAGAACTTCCAGTACTATATTAAATAGGAGTGGTGAGAGAGTGCATCGTTGTCTAGTGCCTGATTTCAAAGGGAATGGTTCCAGTTTTTGCCCATTCAGTATGATATTGGCTGTGAGTTTGTTGTAAAGAGCTTTTATTATTTTGAGATACATTCCATTGATACCTAGTTTATTGAGACTGTTTAGCATAAAGCGCTGTTGAATTTTGTCGAAGGCCTTCTCTTCATCTATTGAGATAATCCTGTGCTTTTTTTTGTCTTTGGTTCTGTTTATGTGGTGAATTACGTTTATATACTTGCGTATGTTGAACCACACTTGCATCCCCAAGATGAAGCCTACTTGATCATGATGGATAAGCTTTTTGATGTGCTGTTGCAATCACTTTGGCAGTATTTTATTGAAGATTTTTGCGTCTATGTTCATCATGGATATTGGCCAGAAGTTTTCTTTTCTTGTTGAGTCTCTGCCGGGTTTTGGTGTCAGGGTGATGTTGGTCTCATAAAAAGATTTGGGGAGGATTCCCTCCTTTTGGATTGTTTGGAATAGTTTCAGAAGGAGTGGTACCAGCATCTCTTTGTATGTCTGGTAGAATTCGGCTGTGAACCCATCTGGACCTGGGCTCTTTTTGGTTGGTAAGCTATTAATTGCTGCCTCAACTTCAGCCCTTGTTATTGGTCTATTCTGGGTTTTGACTTCTCCCTGGTTTAGGTTTGGGAGGGTGCAAGTGTCCAGGAATTTATCCATTTCTTCCAGGTTTACTCGTTTATGTGCATAGAGTTGTTTGTGGTAATCTCTGATGGTGGTTTGTATTTCTTTGGAATCTGTGGTGATATCTCCTTTGTTGTTTTTTATTGCATCTATTTGATTATTCTCTCTTTTCTTTTTTATTAATCTGGCTAGTGGTCTATCTATTTTGTTGATCTTTTCAAAAAACCAGCTCCTGGATTTATTGATTTTTTTGAAAGGTTTTTTTGTGTCTCTATCTCCTTCAGTTCTGCTCTGATCTTAGTTATTTCTTGTCTTCTGCTAGGTTTTGAATTTTTTTGATCTTGCTCCTCTAGCTCTTTCAATTTTGACGATAGGGTGTCAATTTTAGATCTTTTCTGGCTTCTCATGTGGACATTTATTGCTATGAATTTTCTTCTAGACACTGCTTTAAATGTGTCCCAGAGATTCTCGTATGTTGTGTCTTTGTTCTCATTGTTTTCAAAGAACATCTTTATTTCTGCCTTCATTTCTTTGTTTATGCAGTCAACATTCAAGAGCCAGTTGTTCAGTTTCCATGAAGTTGTGTGATTGTGTGGTTCTGAGTTAGTTTCTGAATTCTGAGTTGTAATTTGATTACACTGTGGTCTGAGAGATTGTTTGTTATGATTTCCGTTCTTTTACATTTGCTTAGAAGTGATTCACTTCCAATTATGTGTTCAATTTTAGAGTAGGTATGATGTGGTGCTGAGAAGAATGTATATTCTGTGGATTTGGAGTGGAGAGTTCCATAGATGTCTATTAGGTTTGCTTGGTCCAGGTCTGAGTTCAAGTCCTGGATATTCTTGTTAATTTTCTGTCTTGTTGATCTGTCTAATATTGACAGTGGAGTGTTAAAGTCTTCCACTATTATTGTGTGGGAGTCTAAGTCTCTTTGTAGGACATTAAGAACTTGCTTTATGTATCTGGGTGCTCTTGTATTGGGCGCGTATATATTTAGGATCATTAGCTCTTCTTGTTACATT
>PVKV010022867.1:0-20791 GCA_004027835.1 Alouatta palliata | reverse complement strand
TATGTTTACTGCTCCTTTAAGGAGCTGTTGTAATGCAAACCTGGTGATGAAATCTCTGAGCAATTGCTTGTTCATAAAAGATTTTATTTCTCCTTTGCTTATGAAGCTTAGTTTGGCTGGATATGACATTCTAGATTGAAAGTTCTTTTCTTTATGAATGTCGAATATTGGCCCACACTGTCTTCTGGCTTGTAGGGTTTCTGCTGAGAGATCCACTGTGAATCTGATGGGCTTCTCTTTGTGGGTAGCTGGACCTTTCTCTCTGGCTGCCTTAGCATTTTTTCCTTCATTTCAACCCTGGTGAATCTGATGATATGTGCCTTGGAGTTGCTATTCTTGAGGAATATCTTTGTGGTGTTCTCTGTATTTCTTGGACTTGAATCTTGGCCTGCCTTGCTAGGTTGGGGAAGTTCTCCTAGACATTATCCTGAAGAGTGTTTTCCAGCTTAGATTCATTCTGTCTGTCACATTCAGGTACACCTATCAAATGTAGATTAGGTCTTTTCACATAATCCCATATTTCTTGGAGACTTTGTTCATTTCTTTTTACTTTTTTCTCTAATCTTGCCTTCTTGTTTTGTTTCATTGAGTTATCTTCAATCTCTGATATCCTTTCTTCTCCTTGGTTGATTTGGCTATCGAAACTTGTGTATGGTTCATAAAGTTCTTGTGTTGTGTTTTTCAGCTCCATCAATTCATTTACATTCCTCTCTAAGCTGTTTATTCTCGTTAGCATTTTGTCAAACCTTTTTTCAAGGTTCTTAGTTTCTTTGCATTGCGTAGAACATGATCTTTTAGCTCATAGAAGTTTGTTATTACCCACCTTCTGAAGCCTGTTCCTGTCAATTCATCAGACTCATTCTCCATCCAGCCTTGTTCCCTTGCTCATGAGGAGGTGTGATCCCTTGGAGCAGGAACGGTGTTCTGCTTTTGGGTATTTTCATCCTTTTTGCTCTGGTTTCTTCTGATCTTTGTGGATTTATGTACCTGTGGTCTTTGTGGTTGGTGACTTTCAGATGGAGTCTCTGAGTGGACATCCTTTTTGTTGCTTTTGAAGTTATTTCTGTCTGTTTCTTAGTTTTACTTCTATCAGTCAGGCCCTCTGCTGTAGGACTGCTGCAGGTCCACTCCAGACTGTGCTTGCCTGGGGATCACCTGCAGTGGCTGCAGAACAGTAAGGGTTGCTGCCAGTTTCTTCTTCTGTTATCTTCGTCCAAGAAGGATACCTGCCAGATGTCAGCCTGAGCTTTGCTTTATGAGGTGTCTCTTTGGTTATGTGAGGGTCAGGGAACTGCTTGAGGAGACAGTCTGTCCCTTATAGGAGCTCAAGTGCTGAGTTGTGAGCTCCATTGTTCATTCAGATCTGCTGGGCAGGTATGTTTAAGTCTGCTGCAGTGGAACTCATAACCTCCTTTTTTTCCCAGGTGCTCTGTGCCGGGAAGGTGGAGCTTCATTTATAAGTTCCTGTCATTCTGCTGCCTTTTTTCAGAGATGCCCTGCCCAGCGAGGAGGTAGCCTAGTCACAGTCTGCCAGCAGAGGCATTGCTGAGCTGCCTTGGGCTCTGCCCAGCTGCTGTGTGAACTTCCTTGTAGTTTTTTTTTTATAGGGGTATAGGTAGAACTGCCTCGATAATGGTGGTCTACCTCAGTAATGGTGGACTTTCTCTAGTGGTGGACTGCCTAGGTAATGGCGGATTGCCTCAATAATGGTGGATTACCTCAGTAATGGCGGCCTGCTTTGGTAATGGTGGACTGCCTTGGTAATGGTGGACTGCCTCAGTAATGGCGGACTGCCTTGATAGTGGTAGACTGCCTCAGTAATGGTGGACACCCTTCCCCCCACAGAGCTGGACAGTCCCCGATTCAGCTGTGCTTGCTATGAAACTCTCAATCAAGAGCATTTCAGATTGTTGGTCTTTGTGTGGGTTGGACCAGCCAAGCCAGATCCCCTGGCTCCCTGTTTCAGCTACCTTTTTTCAGTTGAATGGGTGACTCTGTCTCTCAGGTGTTCCAGTTGCCATTTGAAACGGTACCCAGATTTGTGTGAGTTTTTGTGTGGAGACCCACTGCGCCAGCTGAAACAGCCGTGCTGGAGATTCATGGCAGTTTTCCGCCCAGGAATCTCCTGGTCTGTGGGCAGTAAAAATTTGTTTGGAAATGTGATCACTCACCCTCTGTGTTTTCACTGGAACTACAATCCAGTTCCTTTTCAGCCATCTTGATCCTCTTGAGTGAGTTTCTTAATCCTGAGTTCTAATTTGGTTGCACTGTGGTCTGAGAGGCTGTTTGTTGATTTCCGTTCTCTTGCATTTGCTGAGGAATGTTTTACTTCCAGTTATGTGGTCGATTTTAGAAAAGTGCTGTGTGATGCTGAGAACAATGTATATTCTGTTGATTTGGGGTGGAGAGTTCTGTAGATGTCTATTAGGTCCGCTTGGTTCAGAGCTGAGTTCGAGTTCTGGATATCCTTGTTAATTTTCTGTCTCGTTCATCTGTCTAATATTGACAGTGGGGAGTTAAAATCTCTCACACTATTATTGTGTAGGAGTCTAAGTCTCTTTGTAAGTCTCTAAGAATTTGTTTTATGAATATGGATGCTCCTGTATTGGGTGCATATATGTTTAGGATAGTTAGCTCTTCTTGTTGCATTGATCCCTTTACCATTATATAATGCCCTTCTTTGTCTTTTTTGGTCTTTTTTGACTTGAAGTCTGTTTTATCAGAGACTAGGATTGCAATTCCTGCTTTTTTTGTTTTGTTTTGTTTTGTTTTTTGCTTTCTGTTTGCTTGGTAAATCTTCCTCCATCTCTTTATTTTGAGCCTATGTGTGTCTTTGCACATGAGATGGGTCTCCTGAATACAGCATACTGATGGGTCTTGACTCTGTCCAATTTGCCAGTCTGTGTTATCTAACCTTTTATCAAGATTCTTAGCTTCCTTGCAGTGAGTTAGAACATGCTCTTTTAGCTTTGAGGAGTTTGTTATTACCCACCTTCTGAAACCTACTTCTGTCCATTCATCAAACTCATTCTCTGTCCATTTTGATTCCCTTGCTGGTGAGGAGTTGTGATCCTTTGGAGGAGAAGAGGCATTCTGGTTTTTGGAAGTTTCAGCCTTTTTGCACAGGTTTTTCCTCATCTTTGTGGATTTATTTACCTTTGGTCTTCGCTGGTGGTGACTTTCAGATGGAGGTTGGAGTTTTTGCGTGGTCATCCTTTTTTGTTGATATCGATGCTATTGCTTTCTGTTTGTTAATTTTCCTTCTAACAGGTCCCTCTTCTGCAGGCGTGCTGGAGTTTTGTGGGGTTGTACTCCAGACACTGTTTGCCTGGGTATCATCAGCTGAAGCTGCAGAACAGCAAATATTGCTGCCTGTTCCTTCCTCTGAAAGCTTCATCTCAGAGGGGCACCTTCCAGATGCCAGCCAGAGCTCTCATATATGAGGTATCTGTCAACCCTTGCTGAGAGGGGTTCAGGGACCCACTTCAGGAGGCAGTCTGTCCCTTAGTAGAGCTCTAGCACTGTGCTGGGAGATCCGCTCTCTCTTCAGAGACAGCAGGCAGGAATGTTATGTTTAGGTCTGCTGAAGCTTCACCCACAGCCACCCCTTTCCCCAGGTGCTCTGTCCCAGGGAGATGGGAGTTTGATCTATAAGCCCCTGACTGCAGCCACTGCCTTTCTTTCAGAGATGCCCTGCCGAGAGAGGAGTTATCTAGAGAGGCAGTCTGGCTACAACAGCTTTACGGTGCTGTGATGAGTTCTGCCCAGTTCAAACTTCTGGACAGCTTTGTTTACACTGTGAGGGAAAAACCGCCTCAGTACTGGCGGAAGCCCCTCCCCCCACTAAGCTGGCATCCCAGGTTGACTTCAGACTGCTGGCAGTGAGAATTTCAAGGCAGTGAATCTTAACTTGCTTGGCTTCATGGGGATGAGATCCACTGAGCTTGGCTTCCTGTCTTCCCTTGGCTCCCTTGGCTCTCACTTCAACCCCTTTTCCAGGGGAGTGAATGGTTCTGTCTCTTTGGCATTACAGGTGCCAGTGGAATATGAAAAATATTTTTGCAGCTAGCTTGGTGTCTTCCCAAATGGCCACCCAGTTTTGTGCTTGAAACCTAGGGCCTTTGTGGTGTAGGCATCTGAGGGAATCTCCTGGTCTGTGGGTTGTAAAGACTGTGGAAAAAGTGTAGTATCAGGGCTGGATAGCACCATCTCTCATAGCATGTTCTCTCACAGCTTCCCTTGGCTAGCAGAGGGAGTTCCCTGACCTCTTATACTTCCTGGGTGAGGCAACGCCCCACCCTCCTTCTGCTCACCCCTCATGGGTTGCACCCACTGTTTAACCAGTCCCAGTGAGATGAACCAGGTACCTCAGTTGCAAATGCAAAAATCACCTGCCTTCTGCGTTGGTCTCACTGGGAGTTGCAGACCAGAGCAGTTCCTATTCAGCCATCTTGCCCAGGAATTCTCTTTTTTCATTTTATGTGAATTTTAGGATTTTTTTTTTCTAACTCTGTGAAAAATGACATTGGTAATTTAATAGAGATTGCATTGGATCGGTAGATTGCATTGGGCAATGTGGTCGTTTTAATGATATTAAGTCTTCTAATTCATGAGCGTGGAATGTTTTTCCAGTCTCATCTACAATTTCTTTCATCAGTATTTTGTAGTTCTACTTACAGAGATCTTTCCATCCTTGGTTAAATATATTCCTAGTGTTATTTATTTATTTATATTTTTGGTAGCTATAGTAAATGGGATAGCCTTCTTAATGTGGTTCTCAGCTAGATTATTATGGGCATGTAGAAATGCTACTGATTTCTGTACATTAATTTTGCATCCTGAAACTTTACTGAATTTATCAAATCTAAGTGTTTCTTGGTGGAGTCTTTAGGGTTTTCTAGATAGAGGATTATATCATTAGTGAGCAGTGATAATTTGACTTCCTCTTTTCCAATTAAGATACCTATTGTTTTTCCTCTTGCCTGACTGCTTTGGCAAGGACTTCTAATATTATGTTGAATAAGAGTAGTAGAAAGTAGACATCCTTTTCTTGTTCCAATTCTTAAAATGCTTTTAACTTTTCTTCATTAAGTATGTTGGCTGTGGGTTTGTCATTTAGGGCCTTTAGTATGTTGAGGCATATTCATTCTCTGTCTAGTTCTTTGAGGATTTTTATCATGATGGTATTCTGAATTTTACCAAATGCCTTCTCTGCATCTATTGAGATGTTCATATGGTTTTTGTCCTTAATTCTGTTTATGTGATTTATTATGTTTGTTGATTTTCATATATTGAACCATCCTTACATTTCTGCAATAAATCTCACCTGATTATGGTGTATTATTTTTTTGATGTGCTGTTGGATTTTATTTGCTAGTATGTTGTTGAGCATAACCATGTTATCATTGTGATATTTTCTTCCTTAGGAATGACATAATAATAACTTTTATTGATTATCAAGAGAAATTTTGTTACAGCAACTATTCATTAACCTCAAAATATTTTTGTATTTGACAGGATTTTAATATATTAAATATTATTTAATATATTAAAATTAAGTTAAAATTAAACAATTTAATATATTAAAATTAAAAAACTAAATATTTTAAATATTTAACTATTATAATGTGAATATATTAATTATTATATTCACATTATGTCTAATATTAACACCTCTCAGAAATATTGAATCTTTCTTTTATGAGCTAAAATAGTAATTTCCCTATTTGATATCATTATTACAGGTAATGTTGATCTGAGGGCTTGTTATATGCCAGGTAGTTTAAACTGATTTCGCATATTAATACCCATTTAATTTCTATAAAAATGTTATATGGTGGCTGGGCGCGGTGGCTTACGCCTGTAATCCCAGCACTTTGGGAGGCCGAGGCAGGTGGATCATGAGGTCAAGAGATTGGGACCATCCTGGTCAACATGGTAAAACCCCGTCTCTACTAAAAATACAAAAATTAGTTGGACGTGGTGGCGTGCACCTGTATTCGCAGCTACTCGGGAGGCTGAGGCAGGAGAGTTGCTTGAACCCAGGAGGTGGAGGTTGTGGTGAGCTGAGATCGTGCCATTGCACTCCAGCCTGGGTAACAAGAGTGAAACTCCGTCTCAAAAAAAAAAAAATGTTATATGGTTGGAATTTTTATTCTGATTTTATGAGAATTTGTTACATTTCACATATTTAGTGTATCTGGCATATCTATTTTACACAATATATTTATGTAAGATATAGAAATGAGGTATGTTTATAATTATATGAACTAAAGTGGAAATGTTAGAGGTTTTTGCTTCCTAATTACTTACTCAAAAATGTAGATAAAAGATTTGATATTTTGGCATGTAAGCTTTATATTTTCCACTAATTTCTTCTTCTCTTAATATCAGGTTCCCAACAATCCTATTGTCCCCAGTGTTTAAATCTGAAGTCAGTCTAAACTACTTAATAATATGTACATAGCAAACTATTTAAATGATGTTCTGTTCTTTAAGTGACATGCACCTGTTGGTTTCTCATAATTTTTTTATATTCTAATACACATATACTTGTAAAACATGGATAGATGTGGAATTTTATATTTAAATTCTCTCATCTTGTTACTGTCAATTATACACATTATAGATTAAAAGAAAAGCTATTGTCACTCAGAAACTGTCTTTTTTTCTTCATATACTAGCCAAGCTCCACTAAGATACAGATCTGACTGCAGGGTATAGTCAAAATAAATCTCTGGGGCCACAGATGACAACAGGATAAGTTCTCAAATTCTGGACTTGCTGTACACAATATCATGCTGTTCTGTTATTGTTTCCTAATGTAAAAAAATGTGATCCTTTAATAAAGGAACAAGATGTGTTGTAGAGGGTTAGACTTTAGGAGATTGATATAAGGGTCAGTAGATGCTTACTCCCTCTTTATTCTACTCCCTCAGTTAATTCAGACTTTCATTTCCATTTCTTCTACCAACTTGACACCTTTCTTTTATATTAAAAAGTTGAATGTTTCATTGGTATGCTTTACTATGTGGTTTGAATCACTTATTAATACTGGAAGTTAATATTCTTTATTCTTCAAAAGATCTGTGGCTTCTTTGAATAATTGCCATTTCAGTGATATTCCTCATACCTTCAAATTTTGAAGGAGACTTTCGTCTAGAAGAGCATAGTATATTTTATACATATTAGTAACATGAAACATGCTTTCTGTATTGATTACTGTACCTTACCACTCTGAAAAAGTATCATACACACTGTCATACAAATTTTGTCTCCCAAATGAAAGTATTACTTTAAGAGACTTGGAATGTTTAAGATTTGAAATACTAAGCAAATTTGGATTATAATATTCTTATTAGTGTTATGAAGAGGTAATATGTGGTTTATATTAATATTTCACTGAATATGACAATTTAGTTATTAAAAGTAGATCAAGGAAGAGTTATCCACTATATAAAATTTCTGACATTACTTCTCAAAAAATTTATTTTTTAAAAGGAGATTTGAAGGAATATCATTTATATTATTTATTCCTTTTAGAATGTCATAAAGGTGAAATTTGTAATATGTGTTTCTCCAAGTTTAGAAAATGGGATAACTTTTAAAATGTGGAACTTTTAATCCTAAAATATTAATTTCTGGTCCACTATCTCAATAGATAAGATACATGAATTTATAAGAATTGAGAGAGACTTGACATAGGAAAAACAGATGTAATCTAAGAGTTTCTGATTTTTACATACTTTTGAGACACAGGGATATATTTTGTATTAGTATTAGCTATAAACTTACCTTGAAATGATTTGAAGGGAGATAGGTTAGGATATGTCAGATATTCCCAGGTGAGAAGTCATATAATGCTTATGTAGTGTTGGTTAATAGATTCAAGTTTATGTACTTCATCCTTTTATGCCTAGCCTATAATTATACTTCTCCTTTTTTCAACTTGAACAGAGTTTCATTAATAATTTATTCATTAGATTGGGTGGTAAGATTATACTTTCCCAAACATCATCACCCTTTCCTAGAAGGTATTTTATACCCATATATGGTTTCAACTTAAAGTTTTTATCTTTTCTAATTTTCTTTCATTCATTCATTCATTTGTTTATTCATTCATTCATTCATTCATTCTTCCAGTCATTAATTCAGGCAGTCATTCAAACAAGTACTCATTATGGGCCACTATCATCCCTGAAGCTGCAGATATGTATAGGCACAATATCTAGCCTTAAGTAGCTCAACAGTCAATAAAGAAGATAAACATGTAAACTAATAAATTTCTGCTAAAGCAATAAATGCAACAGTAGAAGCAGGCATGAAGGGCTCACAGAAAACCAGGGTAGAAGTTAACACTGCCTTTTTTATTCTCACAAGAGGGTTCTTGAAAGAGATCTGAGCTGGATTTTTAAGGGCAAATAAGAATTTATAAGGCAAAAATGTCTGAATTTTCTTACTCGTACCTGCAAGTAACTAACTTATCTCTGTTTTGCAAACATTCTGTGAATTGTTTCTTACTCTTTCTTTGTTTACTAAATTATTTTTTACATGCATTCCCAATGCTCAAATATATAATTTCTCAAAGCTTTCCTAATTCAGACCCTTAAAATAGAATGTAATTTGCATATTCTGAGACTGTCTATCATTATACTTAGTTGTGGCTGTTGCAGGAACGTTTTCTTGTAAATAATATAATATTATTTTTGAAAATGTCTTTGAAGTGTGGGATTTTATTTTGCTATATTTGAGTTATTTTGAAAGCCTTTTTAAAAAAGGCTTAATAGTGTCCTAGACTTAAACATCATTACAAATTGTTTTAGAAGACGAAGTCTATAAAATATGATTAAACTGTGATGTAACAATTCCCTAAACACTGTGCTGTTTAGGGGAGATAATAAGTTACCAGAACTTGCTTGTGTTAATTATTTTATTATATACAGTCCAATGTGAGGGCATTTCATGTTACATGAATGAATATAATTATACTTTTCTTAAAAAATAGGAATCATTATTTACTCTTAAAAATCACAAAATTATTTTAACTCATTTTGTTTCAAAAACATTTGTTTTTTAGATGGATTAAAAATTATACTAACTCAGCTTATTTTGAAATATCTTGTTTGTATATCCATTAAGATTGTACTTCTCTTAAGATTGAAATTTAGGTCAAAATACAACTTGAATTTAACTTTACTATAGAAAATAACTGTGCCATCTTTTAAAACTGCATTCTAAATTTTAAGCACAATAGATCAAAGTACATCTTATTTAAATAAATACTCTGGAATGAAGTCTCAATTATTTTCTCACAAACTTTCTTAAAATAGTCACTGTTCTCAATATAAAATGTGAGGTTTAGCTTTATTTTAAAGAAAGATGAAAAGTTATTTATTTTAAAATTTTAATGGTTTTGCTTTCCAATTATGGTAATTTTGCTTTGGGGACATATTTATTTGAATTTTATGTGGCATTATTTTTATTTCTTAAGGATATGATTAAAAGTTTCGTGGATGTCTACCAGCTTGCAAGCACTAGAATCACAACATTAGAGAAGGAAATGACATCTCATCGAAGTCACATTGCGGCCTTGAAATCAGAACTTCACACAGCTTGTTTGCGTGAAAATGCAAGTTTACAATCAGTAAGTCCTTATCTAACAATATTTTTACAACTCTTTGAATCTTGGGTTATATTTAAATTTATGTTTTTAATGTTCATAAGATCACTTGCCAATATATGTGATTTAGGGTAAATGATCAATCAAGTGACATAAAATTATTTGTGTGGAGAAAAATTTCAAGGAAGAAAAGCAATTAATTTTTTCATTGTATTATGTATAAAGATATGCATATTGTTATCAATGCTAAAACACTACATCAAGATTCCTTTGTGTTTGGCAGTGCAGCTGACAGTTGGATTTGGCAGTCTGCATAGTTAAAGCTTGCAACTGTCTGAAGATTCAGTGTGTCCCATTAAGACAGAATATTATTAATTATGTGTATAACCAAAATGGTAATTAGAACATGTGATTATTCTCTGTGGAAAACTAGACTTATCCATAATACATGCCTAGCTAAAGATGCATGTTGTGATTCATCTATATGATTAAAATTCAGTTTCAGCAGTTATTTTTATGTCTTAAAATTTTAGCCCATGACAAAATTTGGGCTCACTTAAGACTAAAAAAAAATGTCTACACTTGAAATATAGTGTTTGGGGAGTTTTAAAAAATGAATGTATAGTGACATAAAGGAATAAGTAAACATTTAACTTTTCCTCAAACAGTGAGATTCAGAAGGTTACCAATAATTGTAATGTCTTTTTAATTTTTTCTTTGGTTTGAATACAGCAGATTAGGGTGACTTATAAAGAAAACCAGTATCATTTTGCTATTCAGCTGTTGACCCATTTCATATGCTACATTCAGCAGAAAAAAGAGTTAGCATAAAACAAATAGATGTATGGCTCTTGTCTGATTTCTCACCTCCTTCCGGTCTTAGCTCAAGTGTCAGCATCCAAATAAAACCTTTGTAACCATGCTATTCAAAATTACAACCATCAACCTTCCTTGCCCCTGAAAAAACTCTCTATCTCTCTGTCTCTCTTTTGCTCCCTATTTTCTGTCTCCCTTCTATCTTTCGATTTTTTTCCCTCTAGCAGTTATCATCAAAACTGACATGTGGTGCATTTTACTTATTTGCTTATTGTATGTTTGCCCCTTACCCTCAGTAGAATATAAGTTGTATAAAGAAAAGCAGTTTTCAGTGTTTGCTTCATTGCTGTGAAGATATGCAGTTTTAAGAGTAGTCTGGCTTATAGTAGATGTTCAATAAATATTTATTGAGTGAAAAATACTAGTAATTTATCCAATAAATGTAAAAAGGCAGTTATTTGGGACCTGAGTTGTGAGTTCAGTTTTTAAAATGACTTTGCTAATTTCTTAATGAGAGATTAGTAAATTTGACCTCCACCAAGAGAAATTAAAATGAAGAGGAAACTTTTTAAAATTTTGGAGTATTTGGAATTCATTCTAGCCTTTCTCTGAAACGTACTCACATTTCTTCCTGCTAACTCTGATTTGATTGGTTAATATTATACTGTTTAAGTTGTATCAGCTTTGTTGGGTTGTACTATTGTTTATTACTTTTTACTATTATTTAATATAAAAACAATTACTTGTATTTTAAGAAGACCAAACTTAGTAAGGTGAGATTGTTTTTCCGTGGATTCAAAAAATTTTTGCCAATTGTTTCGCTACTGGTATCTTAACAAAAGTGTGCTTAATATACCTCACAATCATAACAAAACTCTACTTCTCAACCTTTTTTCTCCTTTGAACATATCTGCAGGATATATTGATCATTTCATTTAGAAGAGGTGGTTCACCTGATAGTGATTTTTCACCTATAGAATGTGAAAAATTCCCCCAGGTGATTCTGGTGTATCCTTTTAGGAGAATGTAGCCCAGTTTTATGTCTTGACAGGATACGTGCTCTCCTATTTTTTCTCTTAGTTGAGAATCACTGTTTTAAAAATAATAAACTTGTATAATGATTTTTATGTTTTAAAGATATTTGTATATGCATTTACTAACTTGAACTTTTTAAGAACTCCCTAAAGGAAGTAGAAAAACAAACTTTTGTCTTTGTATTTCATAGATGAGAGGCAATATTGTTTCGTGGATAAAAGCATGGGCTCTAGAGTTATATCCATTAGGAATACTCTCAAGTGTAAATAACAGAAAATCTGACAAGCACAACTTAAAAAAACAGAGAAGCAGATATCTCTTTGACCTACTAATTTCATTTTCTTTGGATTTATACTCAGTTGTGGGATTGCTGGATCATGTGGTAGTTCTAGTTTTAATTTTTTGAGGAACCCTCATGCTGTTTTCCATGACTGTACTAATTTACATTTCCGCAACCAGCACGTACACAGATTCCTTTTTCTCCACATCTTCACCAATACTTATCTTTTGTTTTTTGTTAGTAACCATTGTAACAGGAGTGAGGTGATATCTCACTGTGGTTTTCGTTTGCATTTTCCCAATGATTAGTGATATTGAGCATTTTTTCATATACATGTCCATTTGCATGTCTTCTTTTGAGAAATGTCTATTTAGGTCTTTTGCCAATTTAAAAAATTAGGTTATTTGTTTTCTTGCTGTTTGAGATTGTTACATATTTTAGATATCAATCCCTTGTCAGATGCATAGGTTGCAAATATTTTCTCCCATCCTGTACGTTCTCCCATCCTTCACTGTGTTGTTTCCTTTGCTGTGCAGAAGCTTTTTAGTTTGATTTAATCTCATTTGTCTATTTTTGCTTTTATTGCCTATAATTTTTAAGGTCATATCCCAAAAAGCATTGCCAAGACCAATGGCGTGGAGTTTCCCCACTATGCTTTCTTCTAGCAGTTTCAGAATTGTGATATCTGCACTCCTATGTTTGTCACAGCACTGTTCACAATAGCCAAGATGTATAATCAGCCCAAGTATCCATCAATGGATGGATGGATGAAGGAAATATGGTATATGTACACAATAAATACTATTCAGTCATAAAAAAGAACAGAATCTTGTCATTTACGACAACATGGATGACTCTCTAAGACATTATATTAAATGAAATAAGCTAGGCACAGAAAGACAAATACTGCATCTCACTCATGTAGAATCTAAAAAAGTAATTTTGTGGTAGAGAACAGATTGGTGGTTACCAGAGGCTGGAGTGGTTAGGGGAGAGGAAGCAGTGGGGAGATGTTGGTCAGAGAATATGTAATTACGGTTAGATAGAGGAAATAAGTTCTAGATCTCTATTGTACAACATGGTGACTACAGTTAATAAAGACATATTATATTCTTGAAAAATGCAAAGAGTGGATTTTAAGGTTCCCACCATAAAAATGATAACTATGTGAGGTATTACATTTACTAATTAGCTAGATTTAATAATTTTACCATGTATGTATACTTCAAAATATGTTGTACATGATAAATACATGCAATTTCATCTGTCAATTAAAAAAATAGAGAAATTATTTTTCTCACATAGCAGGAAGTCTAGAAGTAGGTGGTTATTGTTATTAGTGGCTCAGCTTTTCTCTAATTTCTCTGCCACATGCTCATTGTCATAAGATTGCAGCCCATATTTAGGATTTGCAGTAACATTCAAGTCAGAAGGATGGGATAGCCGAACAATTGCTTATATGTATGCGTAATTCAGTTATATATATGCTTCCTAAGGCATTTATACACATATAGATATAGGTGTGTAGATAGATCTTTATACACATCTTAAAAGGCTTTTCCTTTTAAAATATATATTTAAATATTTATATATTTCAAAGAAGGGAAATTCTTCTAAAGAAGCTCCAAACAGGTTTCTACTTACGTTCCAGTAGCTGGAAATGGGTCATGTGGCCACACATAACTGTAATGAGTTAAGGGACAAGGGAATTAGGAATTAATGGATATTGTATTAACCAATTAATAGTGTGTGCCATAGAAGTCAGATAAGTTTGGAATCAGAGTCTAGTTCTGTCAGTTGCTAACTATGTGGCTTGCATGTCAGGGTTTCTTCTGTAAAATGGGGATAATGATATTGCTACTTAATAGAGATGTTGGGCAGTCTAGTAAGAGGTGTTAAAGTACTTAGGACCTTGCCTCATACTTAGTCTAAAAAAAAAATATCAGTTATTATTCTGATCACCATTATTTTGATAGAAAGTAATTAGATTATTCAATAGGAAAAGATTATTTACTAACCTAACACTTTCATCTACAAACCTCATCATTTTATTCTGCTTCTTACTATAGCCTTGAGCATGTAACTCCTCTTCTTTGATCACCATTAGTATATTCCAATGACTGAGCTCTCTGCTCCTTTCCGAAGCCTGTCTTCCTCTTCTTTCGTTGACACATTCTTAAAAAAGTCATCTGTAGTTGCTTCTATATACTCACTTTTCATTTATCCTTGAGCTTTGCTGCCATCTGACTTTTGAGTCTGTCATTTTGCTCAAACTATTTTTTCAAAAGTCACCAATAATTTTATGCTCGCTTTGTCCGTTAGTTCCTTCCCAACCCTTTCAACTTTTATGCAACATCAGGCCTTTAGCTACTCCTTTCTTCTTTGAACACTCATCTCCTTTGTTTCACTTGTCCACCTTTCCTTTGTTGACTCCTGGGCCTCTGCTTACTTGTGCTCTACCTTCTTTGTATTATTAATTCTTTTCTTTATCCATTAATTCAAAATGTATTGAGCATCTGCTTTTTGGTGGGCACAGTTCTGTTCTTGGGGATATCACATGAACCAAAACAGATAATCCTTGTTCTCATGAACTTAAAATATAGTAGTGGAATTATTTTTTATATAAGCACACTAAATAATATGTAATTACTAACCAAGATAATGCACTAAAGGGGAAGAACTTGACTGTATGAGTTTTTCTTCCTTTAATATACTTTAAGTTCTGGGGTACATGTGCAGATCGTGCAGGATTGTTACAAAAGTATACACATGCCATGGTGGTTTGCTGCATCCATCCCCCCCATCATCTACATTAGATATTTTTCCTAATGTTATCCCTCCCCAATCCACTCACCGCCTGCTATCCCTCCCCTAGTACCCCAACCACCAACAGTCCCCGGTGTGTGATGTTCCCCTCCCTGTGTCCATGTGTTCTCATTGTTCAACTCCCACTTATGAGTGAAAACATGCAGTGTTTGGTTTTATGTTCTTGTGCCAGTTTGCTGAGAACGATGGTTTCCAGCTTCATTTATGTACCTGCAAGGGACATAAACTCATCATTTTTTATGGCTGCATAGTATTCCATGCTATATATGTGTCACATTTTCTTTATCCAGTCTATCATTGATGGACATTTGGGTTGGTTCCAAGTATTTGCTATTGTAAACAGTGCCACAATGAACATATGTGTGCATATGTCTTTATAGTAGAACAATGTATAATCCTTTGGGTATATACCTAGTAATGGAATTGCTGGGTCAAATGGTATTTCTATTTCTAGATCCTTGAGGAATCGCCACACTGTCTTCCACAATGGTCAAACTGAGTGACATTCCCACCAACAGTGTAAAAGTATTCCTATTTCTCCACATCCTCTCCAGCATCTGTTGTCTCTAGATCTTTTAATGATCGCCATTCTATCTGGCATGAGATGATATCTCAATGTGGTTTTGATTTGCATTTCTCTAATGACCAGTAATGATGAGGTTTTTTTCCTGTGTTTGTTGGCTGCATAAATGTCTTCTTTTGAAAAGTGTCTGTTTATGTCCTTTGCCCACTTTTTGATGTTTTTTTTTTTTTAATTGTAAATCTGTTTAAATTCTTTGTAGATTCTGGATATTAGCCCTTTGTCAGATGGGTAGATTGCAAAAATTTTTGCCCGTTCTGTGGGTTGCCAGTTCACTGTAAGAGTTTTTTAAACAATGGGGCTGTCTTAGACTAGGACATGAGTAATACCTTTTCAGAGTCAGTGATGCTTGAAATAATGTCTGAAGATTGGGTAGGAATTATCCAATGGTACAAAAGAACAGTGATCTAGATCAGGAGAAGGGAAGTGGTGACTTCTACAAAGTTTCTGTGTTGGAAAGAAGAAACTGAGAAAGACTAGTGTGGCTGGCAGAAGAAAGCAAAGGCAAGAGAGGTCTAACATAAGAATGGTTCAGAGAAAAAGGCAGAGGTCAGACTTTGTTCTTTGTCCTAAGAGCAGAGGAAAAGTCACTGAAAATTTTTAAAGGAGGAAGGAGCTTAGATTTCCATTTTAAAAAAGATGATTTTGGCTACAGTGTAAGGAACCAGTTAGACATGAAGAACAAGAGAAAATGGTGTGACTGAGATGATTCCTGGTTTTTTGCGTTTGGTAATGGATTAATGGTCTAATTTACTGATAAAGAAAACAGTAGGATGGGGGGATATTATGAATTTAGTTTCGACTATGTTTTAGTTTATGAATTTAGTTTTGAGTATGTTGAGTTTGAATTTCCCTTAATCTAATGTTTGGGAATATTAATATCCAGTGACATAGATGGTTTGAGTGTTTGTAAATTGTTTGAGGTAGTACTTTGTACCATCACATCTGAAAAGCACTGAATGAGTGCTAATTTCCTTTCCTTTGGAACTCACACATCTCTGTGTTCCTTATTACATAGACCATTTTCTACCTGTATTTAACAATATGGTAATAATCATTAAGTAGACATTATTGGAGGGATAGAGACAGAGGTGAGTAAGACATGGTCTCTGCCCTGGTGAGTTCCTCTTGTAGCTGGGTGAACAGAGACATAAGCAAATCACAAAAATAGGCATATAAAAAATCTGTGTATGCACAGATGAGAGACAAATACATTCTGTCTAACATTGTCAGAAGGGCTGAGTAAATAATATATTTGTAGGAGTCTCTGAATAATGTATAGCAATGGGATACCTTGTAAAGTGAGAAGAACAATCAAAATATATATTTTATGTTGATTTAAGGCATGAGTCTTTTGGATAATACATATGTTTAATGAATGAAATTATGACTTTTGTATAATAGGAGATGTATTGTTATTTTGGTTCCATTCCCCCTCTCAATTAAAGCCACCCAACTCACCCAAACATCCTGTAACCAGTGAGCCCAAGACTGCTTGCAATAGTCATTCCAAACTTCACCTTTATTGGTTCCCAGTCCATTCTTGCACCATCCAATTCCAGCTTTTTACTTTGTAATCTTACTTGATTCCACTTCTGATCATTTTGTTCTTGATGCTCCTGTTTGGTCTCCCTAATATTTTTATTTTGGCCATTCTCAAAACTTTATTAACCAGCTGTCTCCTCCAACACCTACTCCACCTGCCATTTCTCCCTTCTCACAGAAGGCTTTAGAATCAGGCAGGCCTGAATATACATTCTGGCACTGTTATTCATTAGCCATTCAAACACTCTAAGCATCAGTTTTGATATTTGTAATATATAGATGAAAATGCCCACATTGTAGGGTTGTCATGGGGATGAAACAAGGACACAGTGTCTGGCATATTAGTAGGTGATCAACAAATATTAGTTCTCTTATCCGTATGTAAAAAGATTCTCTGATAGTTATATATATTTCCTACAGCTAAGGTGTACATATAACTTTAAGAAATATAAGTTAACTTGAGGACATATTTTTATTTGTAGGTGAAAGAACTAAAACAACCCTTATATTAGTGCTTTTAGCGTATAAGTACAGTATTACCATTAATTGTTACCGTTTATTTAATGAATCAAGGCAGCCAGTATATACTCATTACTATTTATCCAGCCATTTCACCAGATAAAAAATAAATATTCATTATTAATAAAAAACATGTCATGTCATTGTGATGCATATAAAGAGATTGATCATATTGTAGACATGAATAATTATCTTTAAAAACTATCCCTCTTTAGGTAACATTTTCAGTTTTCTTAGCAACATATAATAATAATGCTGTAGATCATGTAAAATTTCTCATCAATCGTACACTTGACAGTACTTTAACTTTTCTGGTATGTTGATCTTTGGCCCGTTAACTTAGAACTGCTCTAGAGCTTTTATCTTGAGTTATAATAACTAGAAAGGGCTTTGAGTAAAGAGCTTTTGAGTCCCATATAGCCCAATAGAGAACAGTACAGCAGTCAGAACCAATTACTTGTGGGTGTTTGGAGACCAGTACACCCACAGCTATGGAGAAACATGATACTTCCATCTTGAAACATAGAATGCCAAACCCAAATACTTTGCTGTGAGTTATGATGCTGCAAACTACCGTATTGATTTGCTTCATTTCCACCCTATGTATAAGCAGTATGTTTTTAATTTTATAGGACTTTATTTAAGAGGAAATAATAAATTACAACTCAGAGGACCATCCCTATCTTTGTAGGAGAAATATCTTTGCATCATTGTTCAGATTATGTCAGATTTGATACTTGTCGTGTGGTATTATATTGTTAATAAAGGTGAACTGTTTAGATACTTTGGTTCTAGATACTTTGGTTCAGTTAAGATAAAAAAAAAGAATTCTTTTTCTCTTAAGTTGCAAAATAATATTTTACCACATTTATTTTCATTATATTTTATGGATCGCAGAGAGATCATTTGTTAATATTAGTGTTGTGTGGATAGAGAAACTGATACAGAATTCAAGTATTTTTCTCCAGGTAAGTTGCTTCCATAAACATTCAAATACTTTATCTTAATTGATTATTGGTATTCATTATTGAGTTTTTAGTCCTATGAGAATATTTTTTGAAACAGCCGTTAGACAATTTGTTGAGAGAGGTTATACGGTGCACTTCAGTGGTATAAAGTACAGATTCTGGAGTTCAACTCCCTGGCTTTTAATTAGGAACCGATCAGATTACGAGCCAAGACCTCTGATTCCCTGTCAGGTGCTTTCCAATGGGACTGCAATGTGGATAAGACAAATCTTTACCATCATGACACTTCAAATATAGTGGCGGATACAACCATTTTACAAGTAATTAAAAGAGGGCTGTTAAAGTGCGAGCACAGATTGCTTTCAGAGCACATAGCTGAGGGACTTCACTTGGGCTTGAGTGAGGAAAGACCTGCTTAAGGAATTGAAATCTCAGTTGAAAAAATGAAGATTAACTCAGAGTTGACATGAGAAAGCATGAGGAGCTCAAGGGATTGAAGGATGTTTAGCATGGCTGGAGCAGAGCAGACTAGATGGAGAATTGTGAGAGATGACACTGGAGGAAAAGGGGCCAGTCATGTGGGCACATAATCTGTGATAAATTTCACTGTTTTGAGAAACTCTCTCTGATATCTCTGAAAACTACATTATAAAACATTTACTCCTTTTGCTTTATTTTCCTTATTCCAAATTTCATTTTTTTCCCATTTGTTCCCAAAATTCACCTTCATTTTATGCCATAACAGCACTCATTTTACCCTTTTGCTAAATACTGCTTAGAGTTTCATTAAATTCTCTTGTATTTTTATTGTGACTGCCAGCTCTGGCCTTTGTATACTAGTAGAGCTGAATAAGGAAAACATGAAATATCAAAACATGCCTAGTCAACATGCAAACATATATTTTTTTAATCCTTGGCATACATTTCCAAACTTTTAAAGGTTTCTGATATTCTAGAAACTCAAGAGTTGTTTGTATAGGAAACGGGGGCCTGGAGGTATTAATGCATATTCCAGTGGCCTCATACCTTTTTTCTAGAATTTTGTTTTATGTAATGCAATTTAAGAAGATCTACTTTCTTGATGGTGACTAACCCAAATCCTGATAGTGACTTTTGGGACATGATATAAATTTTATATTTATATAAATATAAGTATACATTCATATAATGTAAAAAATTATATATTAGGTATATATTTTCATGTAAGCATAAACATTAATACATATTTGTATAGTTCTATGCTTCAGTGATGAAGTTTTACAAGGTTGGAGCAAGAAGTGCCAGAAATAAAATTTCAAAGTGATCAGTACAATTGATTAGTAATTAAGCTGCAGAAAATATGGATAGTAACTGGAAACATAATGCAGTAATCCTATTAGTTTTTCAAAGAATGGCAGCAACTAACTATACTTCTGAGTATCTCCCCTACTATTTTATCTTTTTTACTAAATTGAATTCTTTAAGGGTTTCAGTTATCTATTAAACATTTGCACTTTGATTTTCTGCTAACACCTGACATTCACTGAGGTCCCAAACTGAACACTTTTTTTTTTTTGAGACATAGTCTCATTCTGTCGCCCAGGCTGGAGTGCAGTGGTGTGATCTCGGCTCACTGCAGCCTCCACCTCCCAGGTTCAAGTGATTCTCTGGCCTCAGCCTCCCGAGTAGCTGGGACTACAGGCGCATGCCACCATGCCTGGCTATTTTTTTGTATTTTTAGTGACAGGGTTTCAACATGTTAGCCAAGATGGTCTTGATCTTCTGACTTCGTGATCTGCCCGCTTCGGACTCCCAAAGTGCTGGGATTAAAGGCATGAGCCATTGCACCTGGCCCTGAACACTTTTTTCAACATTTCCATGCCTTGTTTTTCCGAATTCTACTTTGCCTACGTTGCTTGTCTCTGAAATAACTGTCCACCTTGCAGCCCAAGGAAGATTCCTTAACTTTTGTTTCACTTTCCTTCTACCACCAATGTTTAATCTATTGCAAAGCCTTACTGTTTCTACCACCACAAATGTCTTAGACCCATCTTTTATTTCTGTATTTATGGTCACATGACCATTTCTCTGGACTATTGCAGTTGTCTTCCAGTAGGTTTTCTCTTCTTATCTAGTCTTTTTTCTTCTATCCTCTCTGCCACATTAGTGCCAGAGTTATCTTTCCAAAACATAGATATGGTCATGTCATAGCATTACTCGAAACATTTCCAAACTTTTAAAGGTTTCTCATATTCTAGAAACTCAAGAGTTTTTTTTTCTCTCTCTCTCTCTACAGTTTCCTCATAATAAAGTATGAGATTTTTTTACCATTGACATTCTGGCATATTCTGACTCCTTCTGGTTTTTTAGACCATTGTTCATTTGGCAGAAGTAAGAGTTCCTTTGTGCTGATCATTTATCATTGTATTTACATGTTTGGGTTCTGTATAGTAGTCTGACTTACAAAACCAGTTAGTTGTATATGTATTTCTGTATTGTGAGTCTTTCAGGTGATGTCTTAGTCATTTTTATAATCCATTATAATGATCTGACTTTAATAAATGCTGGTCAATTTGAATTGAAATTAATTAGAAGATAACTCCTTTCATAATATTTGTTTGATC
>PVKV010022866.1:0-28324 GCA_004027835.1 Alouatta palliata | reverse complement strand
CCAAGTAGACAGTGAAGGTGGGATTCTCTTCCTGTGGAGTTACCTACTGCCTCCTAAGAGCAACATCAAGGCAGGCAGGTGCTAGTCATTTCTTGGAGCACCATAGGAAGAGATGTGAAAAAGGTGAAAGCTCTGACCTCCCACCATCCTCAATTTTCCATAAAGTTTCCTGACGACCTGGTTTCCAGGTAAACAGACAAATCAGGAGTATGGCTGAATACGATTGATTTCTCTTGTGGATAATTCATAGAGGCAACTGCTCATAGATCTAAGAAGGAGGGAAAGAGAAAGCAGGAAAGTCTTTAAAAATTATTTCTACTTACCGTGTCATAATTTTGTTCTAAGAAGTCTGCTACCAACACTTTATGTCTGGTTAGTAAATCCTAGAAAAAGAAAAATCAAGTGAAACAAAATTGTTATAGTTATTAATATTATAAATGTCTCTTTTCTAAGGTTTAAGAACACATAGAAGTTGCAGAAGAACATTTTCATTTACACCACAGAATTATTTCCATTCCTACCTTAGCTTAAGATGTGAAATACAAGTTTGTTTCATGTTAGAAAAGAAAACTCTAGTGTTAAACCTAGTGTTTCAAATCCATATTGTTAGATTTATAATAGAAATGATTTAACTGGTGAAACAAATGGAAGTTGAGATGAGTTCATATTTCTTTAAGCCATGAGCTCTACATTGTGATTATGATATCATAAATATTCAAATAAAGTATATGATTGTTTTCAAACGTCATTAGTAAGTAATCTTTTTTAAAAATGAACTCTGAAGGGCCTAAAACAATATCTCACAAGATAACACGTTTTTAAAGAATTTAAACTTTTTGTTTTTTTCTTAACCACTTTTAAAATGAAGGCGCTTCAGATACTGGAAGCACAGGACCGCCATTTGGCAGTGTCAAACCAGTATTGTCCCTGCCCTTGGGTTAATGGGGTGTGAGCTGTTGTGCAAGTTACCAAGCAGCACAATGCATCCTTTCAAAGTTGAAGATGAGTAGCCCTACCTTATGGCAGATATAAACCTGCAGAAAACTGAACAAAAGCATGAAAAAAATTTGACTGTCTTCAACTCATACCTAAATTATATCCTTAATTCACCTTAATGTTGTAGGAAAACAAGCATCACTTAATCCCTTTGATACGCTTAGAGGCTAAATACCCTGTCTAGGTGCCATAAAAATTTTAATTAAAAACATAGTAAGAATTTTAAAGTTTTCCAAAATAAATTCTTATTCTTTAATACATATTTAATTAAAATTTCTGAAAAGTATATAAAAGATACAGAACACCTCACAAAGAAAAGGCAGATAGCAACAATAATAAAACCCACTCATTTCTACTTTAATTTTTAGAAAAGTAAAATATTTAAAACATTGTGTACTATAATTTTCAAGCTCAAAAACAATTCAGAGTGGCTCTTAGTTCCCTGTTGCTTGTTATCACACATCTTGATCAACTACTGGGCCTGTCAGTGGAAACATGGGTGTCTTGTTTTGTTTTGCTTTGTTTTCAGTGGAGCAGAGCACTCAGTACTGTTCTGGAACTGGAGTTCTAAAATGGGAAAACCATTTACAGGGGTTCCATTCCTGGCCTGTGAAAGTAAAAGAGTAAGGTCATTCCACAGGGTCCTTTGAGGTCCCTACTCTTTTTTTTTTAGAGGATAATATTGGTGTCGTGTATTCAAGCACCCCTCCCCTAATGTCATAGAAACCCCATGTAACAGGAATTTTCTGAGCTGACCCAGGCTAGACGGAGCTCTTTCTATGGGCTGCAGCAGACACTGTGATCGCTGCACTCATCCATGGGAGTTCTTCACCTGCTACAACTATCATCAGCCTTGAAAGTGAGATCTGGGTTTCCCACACTGCAGGCCCAGTGCACACAGTCCCGGTGGCAACAAAAAGAGCAGTCTGCAGACCAGTGCTGCTTAGAAAGGTTGCATCATACATTACTGTTATCCCCACGAAAAAGGGATCAAGAGGGAGTTAAGTTAAAACCAACACTTTCAAATTCCAAGGGCAAAAAAACCGTGAAAGAGCTTAAAAATCCAGTATTAGGAAACCATAATAGGGTGGGGCTCCTGCAGCATACATATATATCATGGATACAGCCAAAAACAACGCACACATTCCCTTTCTCACGCCCACATTTCCACTTGAGTGTGTAATAGGATTGATACATAGATATACCCTCCAATTTATCTACATAATAAGTGTATATACAAACCATATATACATAGACACAGGCTTATGTACACATAATACATAGGTAAATATAATCACTGCATTATAGATCACGTGAGTAAAACACACACACACACGCACACACACAACCAGCTAAGATCCTACCCAAGAAGGAAAAGACAGAAAATTGTGAAGAAAAATAAAGTTCAAACTCTAAAGAATTTAGAATTTAAAAACCTTATTTCAAATAGTGTACTCTTTCATCCTACCCCCTAAAGATTCTGTTTTTAAGGCCTAAGTTTTGTATAGTATAACTATAATGCCAAAAATCTGATAGTGATATTTTTAGTGAATTCTGCTTGGAGAAGCTTGGGTGAGTTCAGGGACATAAAAGACTGAGGAGCCAGCCACAGGTGCTGTTGAGAGGGCTGACTGTGTGCTGCGCAGTGTGCCGAGCACTTTACAAATGTGGTTTCTCATCTTCACAAGTCCGTGATTCTTCATTTCACAGATGTGAAAAAGTAAAACTCAAAGGTTAACTACATTGCTCAAGGACATCCAGCTTATCAGGTGGCAGAGAAAGATGGAATTCAAATCACTCCTATTATGGGACTCTTTAGAGGGAAGGATGAAAGAGATTATGGTTGTAAGGAATCTTTTTTTGAGAAAGGCCTATTGGTAGACAAATCTATGCTGAAAACATAAACTAACAATGTTACAATATTAATAACTAAACTGGGCAACAGTCCCTTTAATATCTCAAAACCAAAAACACTAGAGTAGGAGGTTATAAAAACCCAAAGCCAATGCCAAAATCAAGTCAATCAACCCCAAGCAAAACCCTTTGAAACCAGCTAATTGGCCAGGTGTGGTGGCTCAAGCCTGTAATCCCAGCACTTTGGGAGGCTGAGGCAGGTGGATCACGAGGTCAGGAGTTTGCCACTCTGGCCAACATAGTGAAACCCAGTCTCTACTAAAAATACAAAAAATGAGCCAGGTGTGGTAGTGTGCGCCTGTGTTCCCAGCTACTCGGGAGGCTGAGGCAGAAGAATTGCGTGAACCTGGTAGGCAGAGGTTGCAGTGAGCAGAGATCATGCCATTGCACTCCAGCCCTGGCGACAGTGCGAGACTCTGTCTCAAAGAAAGAAAGGAAAGAAAGAAAGAAGAAAGAGGGAGAGAGAGGGGGGGAGAGAGAGAGAGAGAGTGAGGAAGGGAGGGAGGGAGGGAGAGAGAAAAGAAAGAAAAAGAAAGAAAGAAAGAAAGAGAAAGAAAAGAAAGAAAAAGGAAGAAACTACTTAAGAAAAAAAGTGATTTATGGTCATTGTTACATTATATTACCCATAAACATTTGGTAAAACATAGAAAATTGGTGTTTCCAATACCGGCAGCACACTAGAAAACTTTTTATGATTATTTAGATTTTAAAGGATTGACTTAAACTCAATGGAAAATTGGCTTAAATACAAATTAAAACATCATCTATTTATTTATTTAATATATTTTTTATTGCATTTTAGGTTTTGGGGTACATGTGAAGAACATGCAAGATTGTTGCATAGGTATACACATGGCAGTGTGATTTGCTGCCTTCCTCCCCATCACCTATATCTGGCATTTCTCCCCATGCTATCTCTCCCCAACTCCCACCCCCCGCTGTCCCTCCCCTTTTTCCCCCCGACATACCCCAGTGTGTGATGCTCCCCTCCCTGTGTCTATGTGTTCTTATTGTTCAACACCCGCCTATGAGTGAGAATATGCGGTGTTTGATTTTCTGTTCTTGTGTCAGTTTGCTGAGAATGATGGTTTCCAGGTATATCCATGTTCCTACAAAGGACACAAACTCATAGTTTTTGATGGCTGCATAATATTCTATGGTATATATGTGCCACATTTTGTCTGTCCAGTCTATCATCGATGGGCATTTGGGTTGGTTCCAGGTCTTTGCTATTGTAAACTGTGCTGCAATGAACGTTCGTGTGCATGTATCCTTGTAGTAGGACGATTTATAATCCTTTGGATATATACCCAGTAATGGGATTGCTGGGTCAAATGGAATTTCTATTTCTAGGTCCTTGAGGAATCACCACACTGTCTTCCCAGTGGTTGAACTAATTTACACTCCCACCAACAGTGTAAAAGTGTTACTATTTCTCCACATCCTCTCCAGCATCTGTTGTCTCCAGATTTTTTAATGATGGCCATTCTAACTGGCGTGAGATGGTATCTCAATGCAGTTTTGATTTGCATTTCTCTAATGACCAGGGATGATGAACATTTTTTCATGTGTTTGTTGGCTTCATGTATGTCTTCTTTTGTAAAGTGTCTGTTCATATCCTTCGCCCACTTTTGAATGGGCTTGTTTGTTTTTTTCTTGTAAATCTGTTTCAGTTCTTTGTAGATTCTGGTTATCAGCCCTTTGTCAGATGCATAGGCTGCAAAAATTTTTTCCCATTCTGTTGGTTGCCAATTCACTCAGCAAAGTCTCAGGATACAAAATCAATGTGCAAAAATCACAAGCATTCCTATACACCAATAACAGACATAAAGACAGTCAAATCAAAAACCAACTGCCATTCACAATTGCTACAAAGAGAATAAAATATCTAGGAATACAACTAACAAGGAACATAAAGGACCTCTTCAAGGAGAACTACAAACCACTGCTCCATGAAATAAGAGAGGACACAAATAGATGGAGAAACATTCCATGTTCATGGCTATGAAGAATCAGTATCATGAAAATGGCCATACTGCCCAAAGTAATTTACAGATTCAACGCTATCCCTATCAAGCTACCAATGACCTTCTTTGCAAAACTGGAAAAAACCACCTTAAACTTCATATGGAACCAAAAGAAAGCCCGCATAGTCAAGTCAATTCTAAGCAAAAAGAACAAAGCTGGAGGCATCACACTACCAGACTTCAAACTATACTACAAAGCTACAGTAATCAAAACAGCATGGTACTGGTACCAAAACAGAGATATAGACCAATGGAACAGAACAGAGGCCTTTGAGGCAACACAACACATCTACAACTATCCGATCTTTGACAAACCTGACAAAAACAAGCAATGTGGAAATGAGTCCCTGTTTAATAAATGGTGTTGGGAAAACCGGCTAGCCATGTGCAGAAAGCAGAAACTGGACCCCTTCCTGACACCTTACACTAAAATTAACTCCAGATGGATTAAAGACTTAAACATAAGACCTAACACCATAAAAACCTTAGAAGAAAATCTAGGCAAAACCATTCAAGACATAGGCGTAGGCAAGGACTTTATGACCAAAACACCAAGAGCATTGGCAACAAAAGCCAAAATAGACAAATGGGACCTAATCAAACTCCACAGCTTCTGCACATCATCATTTATTTTTGTGATTCAATATTGTTTCTGAAAATTAAATTTGGCTTAATATATAACAGCAAGAAATTACTATTAAGTACATTTCATTGTATTAAATGTTTAAAAACCTTTGGGGAAATTTTCAGAAATACATTTTATTAAGTATTTGCTTTTTCTCTCCATTAGTGTTTGTTCTATGTTTGTAATTTTGTGAAGTCTTACTTGTGTTTTTTTAAAAAATGAATTTACTTGTTTCCATGACAGTGAAGAGCCATCTGACAGGAAAGAAAAAAAAAAATGGGACTGTAATGTCTATTATTAGCAAACACCTCCTTAGTAGTTTAGACACAGACATTTTGATAGAAAGAAATGGAATCATCCTTTGTATTTAATGTCATTCTTCATGTTTGATGCAACCGAAGCCTATCTCACCACGTGCTCTATATCCACCTTTTTCAGGGCTCATCTCGAGCTGCTGTACAATTTTTGTCTTCTTGGGTGAGACATGGCTGCTCCTGGCATTTCCAACACTCTGAGCCCAGAGCCATGCTGTTACCCTCACCGCCCCTCCCTCCACCCAGCAGTCACTTCTCGGAGTCTGTTCCCAAGCCTTTCCTCCCTGCTTTCCTTCCTTCCTTCCCTCACTCAGCTGTTCTCCCAAGATTTTGCTTTCCTTACCCCAAGCCTCCTACTCTTTATACTTCATCTCTCTTTAACTCTCCTTCTTCCCTTCTCCAGCAGGCTGAATGGAGGCCTGTGGACACCTGAGCAGGCTGCGAACATTGTCCTTTCAAACCCAGATGCTAGAGGCCTTGTGTTTGTTGCAGGTTTCCCTGAGACTTTGGGGGAAACGATGTCATTTCCTCTGTTGTCTCAGGCAATTCAGTGCTGGTCCAAAACCCAAACACCCTCCTGCTATGACAACAAAAGTGCCACAGTGGCCGGGTCCAGTGGCTCACACTGGTAATCCTGGGCACTTTGGGAAAGGCCAAGGCAGGCGGATCACTTGAAGTAAGGAGTTCAAGACCAGCCTGGCCAACATGGCAAAACCCCATCTCTACTAAAAATACAAAAATTAGCTGAGCGTGGTAGTATGTGCCTGTGGTCCCAGCTACCTGGGAGACTGAGGTGGGAGGATCACCTGAGCCTGGGAGGTTGAGGCTGCAATGAGCTGAGATTGCACCACTGGACTCAAGCCTAAGTGATAAAGTAAGACTTTGTCTCAAAAACTGCTGCAGTTAACTGGGCTCACCCTGCCCCTTGGCAGCTGTGAACAACCAGCTGCTGTTGCTTAAGCCTGCCCTGGAATCCACCCCCAGCCCACCCCAGTGGCTTCCAAATATTCCCATCATTCTCAAACAGTATTCTCCCTGCAGAATTTTCATCAATTCAGTTTTCCTTAGCTCATTGTATTTCCAGAGATGGCCTGGTTGCTTTTATAGATTATGTCCCAGGCAGCTGCCAGGACTTGCCTCCCCTTTAATCACCCACTGCTGTTTGATCTTCTTCATCACAACAAATCCCTCTGATGGCTGAGACTGCAGGCTCCGCCTCCGTGGAGACCACGCCCTGTCCCTCACTCTCCTCCAGGCGTTCTTCTCCCTAAGTCCCAGCTTCCTTCGACTCCACTGACATTTCCCGCCCTTTACCGACTCTAACACTCTCTCACACTCTCTGTGACCATGTGAGCTAATATACCTTTCAACAGACTTATGGCACCTTCTCAGAATAGGTTGGGTAACTTCCTAGTCTGCAGATAATAGGTAGTTTTCAGCACAGCGAACCACTACTTTCCCCTTTTTCCACCACTGGAGAGCTATTTAAAAATAACGATTCATTATCTAAGTCATAGGCAACTTTCAAACACTGTTCGTAAAGTAATAAGATTGGAGCATGTATTAATATTAGTATATGAACTCTATCAATATTATTGAAATGTGTAAGATAATATATAAAAATAATAATTCATACATGGATTACAATTAAGTAAAACTTGTAAAAAAGTTATATATGTATATCCTGAAAAAAGTATAAATTAATTTGGAATTATGTAAATAGAACAATTAAATTGCTAAAATGCTTTTAAAGAAATGAATCTGAATACTCTTAAATGAGTCTTATCTACTTTTTCAACCTTAAAGCCTATTTTTTTCAATGCTGCTATTACATTGTCAGCTTATAATATTTTTGGAATTCCTCTTCTAAAATGGCCTTCAGAGTTGATTTGGTAGACATTGAAGAAAATCATGTCTATTTTATTTATATTTATATCTTAAAATTTATTTTTACTATAATCATTATCCCCCCAAATAATTCTAGCTAACTTGATCACCCACCTTAATACTAACCGAAATGCCCTTGAAAGATAAAAGTTTGCCATTATTGAAAAATGCACATTTTCAATATGCACATCATGCACATTGATGCCAACTTCAAAATATGTTAAATAATAGCAGGATGATAAGTCTAAGTAAATGGGTTTCTAAAACAAATCTTAAATGTAACATCACTCATCTGATGAATAAGTTTTGGTATGTTTGTCTGCAAATTAGCTGCACTCTTTTCTGATATATTCTCTGAACATCTTTTTGATGATAAAACACAGAAACCAAAAGTAAAATGGTTGTCAGGGGCTGGAGGGAGGAGGAAGTGGGGAGTTACTGTTTAATAAGTATAGAGGTAGAGGCCAGGCGCTGTGGCTCATGCCTGTAATCCCCGCTCTTAGGGAGGCAGAGGTGGGAGGATAGCTTGAGCCAAGGAGTTCGAGACCTGGATGAGCAATATAGTGAGAACCCGTTCTCCACAAAAAGGAAAAAAAAAAAAAAAAAAACACCAAAAAGACAAAATAAGTATAGAGGTAGAGTTTGAATTTTACAAAGTAAAAAAGTTCTGGTAGTCAGTTACCTAACAGTGTGAATATACTTCATCCTACAAGTTCCTACATAGTGACAAAGTAGATAATACATGGGCAAATTATAGATGATTATGGAAAATTACAATATAATTTATTACTATTTTGTTTTACCATGTGGACATTTAAAAATTACATTCACAAAATAACATGATGCCCTTCACATTCAAAGATGAAATTCTCCATCTCCCTTCACTGCCTAGTTCCTTTCCCCAGAAGTAATCACTGTTGCTGTTTTCTATGCATCCTTGCAGAGGTATTCAGTGTATATGTATCTTAAGTGGAAGCTTATGCCCTTTAACCTGTTTTTAGCATAAATGACAGCGTGCCACACACAGAGCATTACATATGCCTTTTGTTATATAACTGTATATAATGGAATTCATTCCATTTGAACCTGTGACAAATATTTTGAGTTGTTTTTCTGCAATAGGACAGACTGGCCTCATAGACTGCATTCTATTTACAGATGCCTCTTATGAGTCACATCATACATGGTTGGCTATGCTGAGGCCTAAGAAATAAAATGTCTTGCTTTTTAAATTAAATTGCCCCTTCAGTGGCCAAGTGACTATAAATGACCTAGCTGATTAAAAAAAAAAAAATTACCTTAAAAGTAGCAAAGGCATCTGAAGCAATATCAAATGTTGACAACTCCACATACTTAAAGAAATCTCTGAATTGGTTAGAAAAGAGGATGATTTTGGCAAGTGGTTCATGTCGAATACCTTCTCTCAGCATAATCCCACAACGTAAGGCAATCTGTGGGGTTTCGTATCTAAAGCGTAAACAAGAGAGAAATAGAGAACTCTGTTATCTTATTAAAATAATATTAATGGCATCAGAAGAACCATTTCAATACTGCTGTTAATGGCAACACACATACCATTTGTCACGGTTCATCCAAAAACCACTCATTTCATACCCACTGAAGATCTACTATGGGCCTGGCACTATTCCACATGCTGGGGAGACAACAGTAAACATAAGTTCACTGCTGTCACCATGTTCATATCTGAGTGTATCCGGTGGGGGGACGAGGCAGAACGTAAACAATGAAAAGATAATTTCATATACTGAGAAGTGCTGTGAAAACTGATGACAATAAAATACGCCACATTATAAAGGTGACTACTTCATTTTGTGGGTGTGTGCATGTGAGTGACTACTTAAGTTAATTTACTTTAGACTAATGGAAAGGACAAAATGTTCCAGGCAAAGGAAAGTAACGGTGCAAAAGCTCCATGGCAAGAACAGGCTTGGGGAAATGGAGAAGGAGAAATAAGGCCTGTGTGATTCGACTGTAGGGAAGAACCATGAATGGTGGAAAATGAGGCAGAGGTGGAGAGAAGGGCAGGGGCCAGATCAGATACAGTTTTGTCAGCCAAGGTAAGCAGTGGGGTTTTATTTTAAGTGTAATGGGAAGCCTTTGAAGAGTTTAAAGCAAGAAATTGACAAGGCTAACTTATGCTTTAAAAAGATCACTCTGGCTTCTTGTTGAGAATGTATGTAAAACATTGGAAGGCAAGGTAGGAACAGGAGCAGAAGCCCAGGAGAGGGAATGGGGGCTTGGCCTGGGGTGGCAGGAGCAGAACAGAGGACTGCGGGCAGGTGGTAGATACTGCTCGGAGGAAGAGTCACCAGGACTTGCTGATAACGTAGCTGGAGTGAGGGAATATATTTGGAAACTGAGAATTCAGGAATGATTCCTATGCTTTTGGCTCGAATCACTGGGTGGATGGCGGTGCTACTTATTAAGAGGAATAAACTAGCAGAGGAACAAGTTAGTGAAGAAACTAAGAGTTTGTGATTGACCACGTTAGTTTGGAGATGGCTGTAACCTAAGTAGAAATGTCTCCTTGGCAGTAATATACACCCATCTGGAGTTTAGGAAAAAGATAGAGGAGAACTATATAAATATACAATTTTCATGCAATAGGTGAGTAATACACAGCTGGGCATTGATTAAGCCACTTAAATCCTAAGTGAAATCATGGCTCACAGCAAAAACTACACTAGACAAATAAAACATTTATAGTGGGGAACAATTCAGGACTGGCATAGTAGATCGGTTCCATTTCTAATATAACAACAATCTCTCAAAGTCAAATTTAATATCTAAATAAATCTAAGTCTAAGATATATTCCAGGCTGGGCGTGGTGGCTCACACCTGTAATATCAGCACTTTGGGAGGCTGAGGCGGGTGGATCATGAGGTCAAGAGATGGAGACCATCCTGGCCAACATGGCGAAATCCTGTCTTTATTAAAAATCCAAAAATTAGCCGGGTGTGGTGGTGCATGCCTGTAGTCCCAGCTACTTGGAAGGCTGAGGCAGGAGAATCGCTTGAACATGGGAGGCGGAGGATGTGGTGAGCCAAGATCGCACCACTGCACTCCAGCCTGGCAACAGAGCGAGACTCTGTCTCAAAAAAAAAAAAAAAAAAAAAGGTATATTCGTGTGTGATAAGATTTTAAGACAATGAATAATGCTTAGCCCAAGTATAATAAGCCCTGTATTGAAATAATATGGTTGACAATGGTGTGGTAAATATGGGAAGAATAGGACAAAGAAAGATATAGTTGTGAAACACTAGGAAGTGGGCAGAATATAGGGCAAAAAAAAAAAAAAAAAAAATCTGGAGGGGCATGACTGCTCACTTCTGTAATCCCAGCACTTTGGGAGGCTAAGGTGGATGGACTGCTTGAGCCCCGGAGTTTGAGACCTGCCTGGACAACATAGTGAGACCCTGATTTTACAAAAAATAAATAAATTATCTGGGCATGGTGGCACATGCCTGTAGTCCCAGCTACTCAGAAGGCTGAGGTGGGAGGATTGCTTGAGCCTGTGAGGTTAAGCCAGACCCTGTCTCTAGAAATAAAAAATGAAAATAAAATAAAACCTAATCAAAATTTTAAAGAAATGTCATTGATCATTTCAACTGAATACTAGTTTTTATGATACTTGTATGATATTATAAAACTTTAAGATATTTTATTACTCATCAATTACTAGCAACATTTTGCTGAACAATAAATAATGTACTTTTTTATAAGATTATAGAATTTTCATGAAAGACAGATTCAAGAATAAAGATTCAATTGAGGAAATAGACTACTCTGCAATATCAAATTTACAAATATTAGTAGAGGAAACAGCAAACAAAGGTACCAGGGTGGTATTTATTCATTTCTGTCCTGTGTATGCTGAATGATATTCACAAATATTATTTGAGTATTCCTTCAATAATTTACAGTAACATTAAGTGCTAACATATTCAGATAGTAATGATTCTTTGTAGAATATAAGGAATGACAATTTATAGTGCTAGCAATTTCTTTTATTAGAAAAACTTGAAAATCAGCCTCCTGGCTCACAAGGAACAAATCAGTTGGGGTCTTATTAAACATGTAAAGAAGGGCATATGTTCTGAAATGTGAAGGAGAAAAGCACTGTTATTTATTGATGTAGTACTCAAGAGAGTATAAAATAAAGGCTGTTGGCCTACAGAATCTAAGGGAAGGAAATTAAAATCCAGACTTATTGATTAGTATGGTATGTGTGGATTTTTATAATTTGGCCCTAACTTTTCAGTTTCATCTCCCATCACATTGGCCATTTCCCTGGAGCACCTCATTCCCTCAATTGGAATGCCTTTCTCCTTTCATTCCTACCACTGAGATGTTTCTTATCTTCCAAAGCTTAGTTCAAATGCCACCTCCTCCTTGAAGACTTTCCTAATCACTACAATTCAGGATTATTCTCTCTCCCCTTCATATTCACGCAACAGCTTGTCTGTAATTTCACCTTAATACTTTTTAAATTCTGTATTATGTTATACTGCAGTAAATTGCTACAAGTCTATTTTCTTGACTTCATTACAATCAACTTAATTGTTGGGGAAATGTTTTTCTCCTCCCCTATCCCCATCTCCATTTAGTGTTTTTGTCTTATTTACTGCTGCTTTCTCCTGTCCCTACCCCTGTCTCCAAAGAGTGCCTAGCATAGTGTTTTTCACAAAGCATGCATATAAAGAATGTAATAAACCTCAAACTGAAGAAATGTCATAATACTAGAGTACTCTAATGAGAGTCAAACTCTGACTTATACAAAATATGCATCATCTCTGGCCAACATTTTCTCATTTCTTAATTCAATCTCCAAACTAAGACCATCTATAAAAAGTTTCCACTCCAACTTTTGGGTATAATTAGTTCTCTTTTTCTTTTCATTTTGTGAGGCTTATTGAAACCATCTGTCATGCACTGACAGTTTATTCTTAAGAAACAAAAGAACGTTTCTAAAAACCAAGACTCCTCTGGGTCAGTACCCTTGTCATTGCATCCCAGCAGTTTGACATCTGTCGTTCTGAGATTACAACTTCTATAAGTTAGAAATATATAGGAATATACAGAGATATATAGAGATCCTAATTATTCTCAGTACTCTTTAAGGGATTTATAATTCACACAGATCATTTCCACCTGACTACCTTCTAGGATATTGACTTTTGATAGGTTATTGCTTACTATATAAAGAAGTGTTCCATAAGTTAAGCTTCTGTTAAGTTTCAAATCCCACTACCATTAATATCCTTAGGTCTGGTAAAGAATCAATATTTATCTCACCTAATCTATTCTACTCATAGATAAGCTTCCTGAGGGCAAAGATCATGCCTAATTACTGTGTTTCCCACAATGGCTAACCCATGGCAGGTCCCCAATAAAGGTTAATCTGATGAGTGTTGAATCACTATTTTATAGAATTGAATCATATCTTCCCTCTTGATTTGTACTTTGGATCATATGGTCTGGACTGCAATGAACTGTGTCAGTATGGAGAAGGCACACCACTATATAGGCATGCCCATCGAATAATGAGAGCATAATGAAAGTTCTCTCTCAAATTTAATGAAAGCTAAAATGTAAGAGCAATTGTCTCAGCTAGCAGTAGCTACAGTAATCATTACACAGACAATGGTTAGAAGAATGATCTTGTGCAAGAATATTTCAATTTAAGAACGAAGATTACATTACATAAGGGGGAAAATGACTTTTGTGATTATTGCTGGAAGTAAACAGTGCCAAGCACTACTTGGAAAACTTTTGTAAAATGCCATTCAACAAACACCTGGTCTCCTCAATATAGTCAAGAAGGTATGTTTGTAATCTAGAAACATTTGCCGACTAAAAATAACGAGGTAGGCCAGGCATAGTGGCTCATAATCCCAGCACTTTGGGAGGCTGAGGCAGGAGGATCACTTGAGCCTAGGAGTTTGAGACCAGCCTGGACAACATAGTTGGACCCTGTCTCTACAAAAAAAAATTTTTAATTAGCTGAGTGTGGTATCATGTACTTGTAGTCCCAGCTACTTGGAAGGCTGAATCAAGAGGATCACTTGAGCCTAGGAGGTTGAGATTGTAGTGAGCTGTGATCACAGCACTACATTCTAGTATGGGCAACAGAGCAGGATCCTGTCTCAATAAATAAATAAAATAATGAGTTAATTCTGTCCACCAAAAAGTCCTAGAAGCAACAACAATCCAATGTCAAGGAGCACCCCTAGCATCCGGATTGTAGTCTCTAAGAACCATTCCTCTCTAAAAAGAACCAGTGTCCTTGGTAGAAATGTCAGGTCTTTGTTAGCAAATGTACCAGTTGGGTGGCATATCTTGTTACATCAGAAAGCAAGGAAGCTCTCACAAACTATTTTAGTGATGTTAAGAGCTATCACCCAGAAGGGGCTACAGATGATCAACTGACCATTTAAAAAAATGTGTAGAACTAAATAAGACATATAGAAAACATTAAATCCATTAGTTCCTCAGATACTAGAAGAGTGTGTGTGTGTGTGTGTGTGTGTCTGTATACATATGTAAACATATATATTTATACACACACATATGTAAAGGCAGGGAGAGGGAGGGATACAACTCATTAGATACCACTGAAAGTTCCTAGGATATCTTATTTTTCTCTAAAATTATAATTAAAAGAATTGAGCATGTATTCTGCCTCTGTGGTATGATTTATACTTCAGAGTATTCTAACACCTGAAGCTGTGGTGGGTGAATTCTCTATAAAACTAGCCAATAAAAAATACGAAAGGAATGACAGAATTCAAAATCACCTTTTTGTCATCTCTAGTGAAATGACTGAATCAGGCAATGTTCAACAATTAAGTTTAAGGTCGATGGGAAACTTTATAGTGGATCAGACTGTCATCATCTGAACCCATTGCTCAGTCTTAGCATTACTAAAAGTACATCTCCTGATGTGATGAAATATGAACTACATAGTACCATCTATAAAATAATTGCCAAAATGAAACTGCTTAAACATTTTTGCAATAAACTTTAAAAAACAGGGTAATTGGGAGAAATCGATGATTTTAACATCAGCTTTCTGGAGCATAGTCCACTGGCCACAGTTCTTATGGATCACTGAGAGTAGTTCAGTGACCTCATTCTCAAGTTCTCTCAGTACCCTGGAATGTCATTTGCCCGAGCCAGAAGACAAATTCATTTAGAGTGAGTAAGTCCTTATTTATAATCTTTTCATAACATCTGGGCTCCAAATCCTTTCTACCATGTTTAACACCACATATCCAGATAATTCTCTTTGATAGACAAATATCAATTGCTTTTTGTCTTATATTCTTTATGGTTAGACTTAGGTTCTATATAGAATGTTACTACATACTCTCATACAATATTATTGCTTGATGTATAAATGTACCAGTCAAGTTATGTCCTAGGTTTTCAAGTGACTTCACAAGAGATAATTCAGTACAAATCCTGACTTTAAGGAGGGCTAAATCTCTAACATTCCATGATAAATTAGAAAATGGTAACAGGGGGCTGGGCGTTCAAGCCTGTAATCCCAGCACTTTGGGCAGATCACGAGGTCAGGAGATCAAGACTATCCTTGCTAACACAATGAAACCCCGTGTTTACTAAAAGTACAAAAAATTAGATGGGTGTGGCAGCACGTGGCTATAGTCCTAGCTACTTGGGAGGTTGAGGCAGGAGAATTGCTTGAACCTAGGAGGTGGAGGTTGCAGTGAGCTGAGATTGCACCACTGTACTCTAGCCTGCGTAACAGAGCAAGACTCTGTCTCAAAAAAAAAAAAAAAAAAAGAAACAAAAAGAAAAAGAAAATGGTAACAGGTCAAACAGATTATGGTACAATTGTTCCAGTTAAAGCTTCTTGTTGTCTATCCCGTCCTCAGGAGCATCAACAATTCCCTCCCCCTTCACATTTGAGTGGGCCTCGAATCTTCTTAAAGGTATATTAATGGAAAGGAACATGTGATTTAGTGTCAGATCTGGATGGAAAACTAGGGTCTCTCATGTATTCGCTGTATAACCTTGAGCAATATCCTTACTCTATCTGAGTTTCAGTTTCCTCATTTGTAAAATGGTAAAAATTAATACATAGTCCTCATAGTATTTGGAAAGTTAATAATATAACATAAGTAAAGACATTACAATAGCTGGCACATAGCAAACAATGAGTAAATGGTTTATACAAAACAGGATGTGAAGGAATAGTTAAAAGTTTGGACTGAAAAACAGAATAATCATTGTAACAGAGAATTAAAACCAGAGGTGTAGTCCCCAAATTGTCAATAATGATTTTTTTTGGAGAGATTATGAGATGCACTTTCTTTTTATATTGTACATTTCTAAAATGTTTGAGTTTTTAAATAATAACCACGCATTACCTTTGAATCGGAAGGAAATGAAAATGTTTTCAAATACCCATTCTCTTCATTCTCAGTATTTCCATTAAAGTTCTCTTGTTAATCTCTTCCCTAGGCTCTACCAAGCTGGAATCTCAGTCTCCCACCCCCAAGCTATTTTCTGCATTGCCACCAGAACTCCTCATGTCTAGTCCCTGGATGACTCCATGTTGCTTACAGAATGACATCCAAACTCCCTAGCAGGACTTGGGAAGCTCTTCATAAACTGGTCTCAGCCTTTGCAGCTTCATACCGCACCCTTTCCTCTGACTCATACAGAGCTCTCATCACACCAGAATTCTTGTCAGTCTCTAAACACATAAAATCTCTTATATACTCTCACCTTCCTGTGGGCTGAAATGGCAATGAACAAAGTGATCTTAGATAGCATGTGCTGAAGATGACAGAACCTCCTGACAACCTAGAAATCTGCTCTGCACTGTTATGTGAGAAATATACTTATCTTGTTGTGGGGCCAATTCACTTTGGGATCTATGTGTTATAGAGGCTTCGCATACCCTAATACATGATACAAGGATATTTCCCTTACCAGAACTGAAAGAAACAATTCTCCAGTAAAACAATTATTTTGTACCCAAAACCAAAATCATCATAGCATATTACTCTGCTCACTAAGGAATAATAACTACACAATCGTAATAATCTAAATGTGATTATTAAAACAAAATTATGATAAAATTTATTAACAGGAAAAGGGAAAGGAAATAGAATGGTGTCAGTAAAAAGACGATCATTTAGTTTATCTTGTCAAAGATACTGCTTAAAATTGATAAATGAAGAATTAGTAAAAGTCCATTATTTGTAACACAGAAGTAAATATATGATGAAAACAATGATGAACAAATAAACAAATGAACAAATAAAAAAGATGCCAGTGGTTGTCTTTGGGTAGTAGGTCTGAAAAATGGAGAAGAGGCAAAGAGGCTGGGCACGGTGGCTCCCGGCTATAATCCTAGCACTTTGGGAGGTAGAGGCGGGTGGATCACTTGAAGTCAGGAGTTCAAGACCAGCTTGGCCAAATAGTGAAACCCTGCCTCTACTAAAAATATAAAAATTAGCCATGTGTGGTGGTGGGCGCCTGTAATCCCAGCTACCCGGAGGCTGAGGCAGGAGAATTGCTTGAATTTGGGAGGTGGAGGTTGCAGTGAGCCAAGATCATGCCACTGCACTCCAGCCTGGGCAACAGAGTGAGACTCCATCTCAAAAAAAAAAAAAAAAAAAAAAAAAAAAAAAAAAAAAAAAAAAAAAAAAAAAAAAAAAAAAAAAAAAAAAAAAAAAAAAAAAAAAAAAAAAAAAAAAAAAAGCAAAGAACTGCTACTTATTGAAATATCTGATTTTTAAGCTATATATTATTTTGAAACACTTAAATATTTTGAAATGTACAAGAGAGAAAATGAACATCAGCAAGACGGACTAGGTATGAAACAGCAGAACTGAAAACAGGAATACAATAAAATGAAGAGACTTGCTGATTTGAGATGGTGGAGTAGAAAGACAGACGAGGGGAAGAAGATGGTCTGCTGTCTTCAAGCCTTGCTATACCCAGATATTCAGTCTTTATGATTCAGAGTAGCCCCCAAATGCTCAAGAAACATTTACAAATAAGTATACATAAAAATAATAATCAGGGATTTTATTAGCTAGCTGGACTTCGGTTTTATGGCTTCCCTATAGACCCATATACATTCTCCTTGGCAGATGCTAGCTACCGGAAAAACTCTCACACCTGTATTTGAGTTCCCAGAACCAGAATATATATGTGTGTGCATGTGTGCATAGTGAAGGCATTCAGTCTAATGCAGCAGGAAAAGGGTAAGTGGGCAGCCAGGAATAGGGCAGATAGGGAAGCACAAGCAATACTGTAATAGGAAGACACAGAGATAGCAGAAATGTGGAGGAAGTAAAGGCAGTCAGTGGAAACATAACAATTAGAAACATTAAGGTGCAAAGAAAGGATTTTGCTGCAGCCTAAGTAATCATAGAGACAGATCTGGAGGGCTGACCTTATGTATGACAAATCCCTTTACTGCACTTCCAAAAGGGAACTGATCCTATCTCAAATGAGACTAATGCTGTCTACTTTTAACAACTATTATATAAACTCAGCCCTACTTGAAAGGAAGCCATGTACCTACCCTTTAAGGAGCATAAACAGGATATGAGGATGAGCACTAATATACTCCACAGTAGGACTCCGAGTGCCTATCTGTCTTCTCAGGATGTTGTTAAATATCTGGGTCACATCTTTCTTTCCCTGTTAAAGAAACAAACAGCAATTAAATCGTACACTCTAAACGGATGAATTGTATAGCATGTGGAAGGAATATATATATATATATATATATATATATATATATATATATACACATACACACACACACACCGACAGAAATGATACCATTCTTTCTAAAACATTAACTTACTTTTCCTATATACTCCTAACAAGCTGTGCTTGCAAACACAGTCTACAAAATGGATGCAGCTCCTTGCAATAGGATTTGTGCTGGGGGAAATTTGACCAACTGGAAGTCTATTTCCCACAGGGCACAGGACATAAAGTGAATATGACAAAACTGAATTTTTTGTTTTTTCACAGTCTACCTTTATTCAAGAAAAAAATTATGATTAACATTCATAAACTTTCATGAATAAGCAAGGAAAACAGATGAAGAAAATAAGATTTTAGTGTAATGTACGTTAGAATCAAATTCCTTTTTCTTAGAGCTACTTCCTTTTTTTCCTTCATGTTATCACTTCATTCACTATTCTTCACCCCAGTGCTTTGACTTAAAAAAAAAGTGGTTTTCCATTAGGTGGAAATATTTGATCTAGGTGATCATAACAAATATATCCAGCCTAGAGGAATAGAAGACATCATTGAATCAGTGAGACAGAGGAACTAGATATGCAGTCATGAATAGGACTTCTCAGAGTCCTCATGGACAAGACCTGCACTGTCATACACCTTACAATCTGTCTAGCCTGGTTTTCCAAAAGAAAGCTTGGACTGTACCTGAGTATATTATATGAAAAATAAGTACAAGAATTACTGATATGGTTTGGCTCTGTGTCCTCACCCAAATCTAATCTGAAATTGTAATTCCTATAATCCCTGTGTGCGGAGGGCAGGACCTAGCAGGAGGTGACTGGATCACGGGGGCAGTTTCCTCCATGATGTTCTCGTGACAGTGAATGAGTTCTCTTGAGATCTGGTGGTTTTATAAGGGGCTCTTTCCTCGTTGGTCATTCATTCTTCTTTCTCCTGCTGTCATGTGAAGAAGGTCTGTGCCTGCTTCCCCTTCTGCCATGATTGTAGATTTCCTGGGCCCTCCCCAGCACTGTGGAATGGTGAGTCAATTAAACCTCTTTACTTTAAAAACTACCCAGTCTCAGATATTTCCTTACAGCACTGTGAGAACATACTAATACAATGACATTGCATTCTCAATCAGTACGGCCCTAGTTCTGGCCTTCATCTCTCAATTGAACTATGAAAGAGCTTACTTCAGTTACTGTCTCCACTTCTAAGCATCCTCACCCTGCAGAGTGAGCTAGCTAGAAATGCAAATCTGACCATGCCATCTCTCTCCTTAAATTCTTCAACGTCTCCCTTTTGCTTATAAAAAGGTGCAATACTTTCAATGATTTGACAGCGGCCAACTTCTCCAGTCTCATCAGCTAACTATCATTTCCAATTCCTACAACGAGTTCTATTAGTACCAAATTGCTACACCACATATACACAACATTTTATGCTTCTTTACCTTTGTTGATGCTCTTCCTTTCTTCATGAACTCTGTCATTCTTTAAGATTCAGTTTAGGAGTATTCTCCCCTGGGATGAGTGCCCCTCTCTGTACAACAACCATGTCCTTTGCTATATTGATCAGTACTTCCTCTTCCCCATGACCTCCACCTCTACCTCCACAGAAGCAAATACTTATTGAGTGCTTACTCTGTGCCAGGCACTTATGTTACGAGCTTTACAAGTATTATCCGATTTTCACAACAACTTTATTTTTTTTAATTTCATATTCTTTTTGTTAATTTATTTTGGCATGCATACAACAACCTTATGCAATTACAAACAAGAAATTAAGAATTTATAATATGTTTTTAATAAATATGTACAAATATAAATATGTATATAAACAGATTACAAATAAGGAAATTAAGGATTTGTGAGATTGCCTAGATCTCACCATCCTGTCAGATACTCATAAATATCTACAAGCACTAACATTATCCAAGAAAACATGACCTCAACAATTGAACTAAATAAGACACCAGGGACCAATCCTGGGAGAATAGACATATATGACCTTTCAGACAGAGAATTCAAAATCACTATTTTGAGGAAACTCAAAGAAATTCAAGATAACACAGAGAAGGAATTCAGAATTCTATCAGATAAATTTAACAAAGAGATTGAAATAATAAAAAACAATCAGGCCGGGCGCGGTAGCTCACACCTGTAATCCCAGCACTTTGGGAGGCCGAGGTGGGTGAATCACGAGGTCAAGAGATCGAGACCATCCTGGTCAACATGGTGAAACCCTGTCTCTACTAAAAATACAAAAATTAGCTGGGCTTGGTGGTGCATGCCTGTAGTCCCAGCTACTCGGGAGGCTGAGGCAGGAGAATTGCTTGAACCTGGGAGGCGGAGGTTGCGGTGAGCCAAGATCGCGCCATTGCACTCCAGCCTGGGTAACAAGAGCGAAACTCCGTCTCAAAAAAAAAAAAACAATCAAGTAGAAATTCTAGAGTTGAAAATGCAACTGACATGCTGAAGAATGCATCAGAACCTCTTTATAACAGAATTGATCAAGCAGAAGAAAGAACTAGTGAGCTTGCAGACAGGCTATTTGAAAATAAGCAATTAGAGGAGACAAAAGAAAAAAGAATAAAAAACAATGAAGAATGTCTATGAGATCTAGGAATTAGTCTAAAAAGGACAATTCTAAGACTTACTGACCTTAAAGAGGAGGTAGAAAAAGAGATAAGAATAAAAAATTTTCTCTAAGAGATAATATCAGAGAACTTCCCAAACCTAGAGAAAGATATGAATATTCAAGCATAAAAAGGTTATAGAACACCAAGCAGATTTAAACCAAAGAAGACTACCTCAAAGCATTTAGTAATGCTCCCAATGTAAAAAAAAAAAAAATCCTAAAAGAAGCAGGTGAAAAGAAAAAAATAACATACAATGGAGCTGCAGTACATCTGGCAGCAGACTTTTCAGTGGAAACCTTATAGCTAGGAGAGAGTGGAATGACATATTTAATGTGCTAAAGGAAAAAATCTTTCACCCTAAAATAGTATATTTGGCAAAAATGCCCTTCAGGCATGAAGGAGAATTAAAAACTTTCCCAGACAAACAAAAGGTGAAGGATTTGATCGATACCAGACCCATCCTACAAGAAATGCTAAGGGGAGTTCTTCAGTCTGAAAGAAAAGGATGTTAATGAGCAAGAAGAAATCACCTGAAGGTATAAAATCCACTGGAAATAGGAAGCACACAGAAAAACATAGAATAGTATAACATGGTAATGGTGGTGTGTAAATCACTGTTGTCTTAAGGAGAAAGACTAAATGATGAACCAACCAAAAATAATAATAGCTTTTCAAGACATAAACAGTACAATAAGATATAAAGAAAAACAACAAAAAGTTAAAAAGCAGACAGATGGAGTTAAGGTGTAGAGTTCTTATTAGTTTTCCTTTTATGTGTTTCTTTATGTAATAAGTGTTGTCATCAGTTTAAAATAATGGTTTGTAAGATAGTATATGCATGCCTCATGGTAATCTCAAATTAAAAAAAAATACAATGAATACACAAAACACACACACACAAAAAAGAAATTAAAGTATACCACCAGAGAAAATCACCTTCACTAAAAGGAAGATAAGAAAGAAGAAAAGAAGGAAAAGAAGACTGAAAAACAATCAGAAAACAAATAACAAAATGAAAGGAGTAAGCCCTTACTTGTCAATAATAACACTGTATGTAAATGGACTAAAGTCTGCAATCAAAACACTTGGAGTGGCTACTTGGGAGGCTGAGGTGTGAGGATCACCTGAGCCCAGGAGGTAAAGGCTGCAGTGAGCTGTGACTGTGTTACTGTACTCCATCCCGGATGACAGAGTAAGACCCTGTCTCAAAAAAAAAAAAAAAAGGAAAAAGAAAAAGAAAAAGAAAAAAAGGGCATAGAGTAGGTGAATGGATTAAAAAAACAAGACCCAAATGATCTGTTGCCTACAAGAAAAACACTTCACCTATGAAGATACACATGGACTGAAAATAAAGACATGGAAAAAGATATTCCATGCTAATGAAAACAAACAAACAAAAAGAGCAGGAGTAGCTATACTTACATCAGACAAACAGATTTCAAGACAAAAACTGCAAGAAGAGACAAAGAAAGTCATTATATAATAAATAAAGGAGTCAATTCAGCAAAAAGATATAACAATTGTAAATATATATGCACCAAACACTGGAGTACCCAGGTATATAAAGCAAATATCATTAGAGCTAAAGTGAGAGATAGATCCTAATACAACAGTAGCAGATCTTAGATCTGGAACATGACAACTTTTACCACTATTATTCAACATAATATTAGAAGTCTTAGCCAGAGCAATCAGACAAGAGAATGAAATGAAGGGCATCCAAATTGAAAGAGAAGAAGTCAAATTATTCTTGTTTGCAGATGATATGACCTTAAATTTGGAAAAAACTAATGACTCCACAAAATAACTATTATAGTAGATGAACAAATTCAATAAAGTTGCAGGATACAAAAATCAACATACAAAAATCAGTAACAATGCTAGATGCTAACAGTGAACAATCTGAAAAAGAAACCAAAAAAGAAATCCCATTTACAACAGTAACAAATAAAATACCTAGAAATTAACCAAAGAAGTAAAAAATCTCCATAATGAAAAATATAAAAAAAAACTGATGAAAGAAATAAAAGAGGATACACAACAAAGGAAAGATATTCCATGTCCATGGATTGAAAGAATCCATATTGTTAAAATGTTCATGATCTACACATTCAATGCAATCCCTAACAAAATGCCAATGACATTCTTCATAGAAGTAGGAAAAAACCATCATAAAACTTACATAGAACCACAAAAAACTGAGAAGAGCCAAAACCATCCTGAGCAAAAAGAACAAAACTGACAAAAATCACATGACCTGACTTCAAATTATACTACAGAGCTGTATAGTAACCAAAATAGCATGCTAATGTCATGAAAAGAGACACATAGACCAAATGGAACAGAACAGAGAACCGAGAAATAAATTTACACACCTACAGTGAACTCATTTTTTACAAGGTGCTGAGAACACACATTGAGGGAAAAAGACAGTCTTCAATAAATGGTGCAGAGAAAACTGGATATCCATATGCAGAAGAATAAAATTAGATACCTATCTCTTGTCACATACAAAAATCAAATCAAAATGGATTAAAGACTTGTATCTAAGATCTATGTAACTATGAAACTACCAAAAGAAAACTGGGAAAACTCTGCAGGACATTGGTTTGGGCAACAATTTCTTGAGTAAAACCCCACAATCACAGACAATCAAAGGGAAAATGGACAAATGGGACCACATCAAGTTTAAAAGCTTCTGCACAGTGAAGGATACAATCACAATCAACACAATCAACAAAGTGAAGAGACAAACTACAGAATACAGGCCTTCTATGAAAAGGGGTTCAACATCACTGATTATCAGATAAATGAAAATCAAAACTACAGTGAGATATCATCTCACCCCAGTTAAAATGGCTTTTATCTAAATGTCATGTAACAACTAATGCTGGTGAGGACGTGGGGAAAAGGAAACCCTCATATGCTGTTGGTAGGAATGTATATTAATACAATCACCATGGAGAACAATTTGGAGGTTCCTCAACAAACTACAAATAGAGCTATCATAGATTTAACAATCCTACTCCTAGGTATATGCCCAAAAGAAAGGAAATCAGTATATCAAAGAGATACCTACACTCCCATATTTGTTGTAGTATTGTTCACAATAGCCAAGATTTGGAAACAATCTAAGTGTCCAAAACAGATGACAAAATGAGGATAAAGAAAATGTGATACATATACACAATAAAGTACTATTCAGTCATAAAAAGGAATGATATTCTGTCATTTGCAACAACATGGATGGAACTGGAGGTCATTATGTTAAGCGAAATAAATCAGGCACAGAAAGACAAACATCAGATATTCTCAGCTATTTGTGGGATCTAAAAATCAAAACAAGTGAACTCGTGAAGATCGAGAAAAGAAGCATGGTTACCAGAGGCTGGAAGTGTATTACACGGGGAATGGAGGAGGGATAGGGATGGTTAACGGGTACAAAAAACAATAGAAACAATGAACAGTATCTAGTAACACCAAAGATAAATGCTTGAGAGGATGGATACCCAATTTTCTATGATGTGATTATTACACATTACATGCCTGTACCAAAATATCTCATATACACTACATACTATGTACCCACAAAAATTAAAAAGGAAAAAATAAAAACCCATGCTCTCCAAATGCTCCCCTTCCAAATCCCAACCTCCCCCTCTACCAGCCTAAAAAACTTTGTAATATAAAACAAACAATCTGCCTAGTGTGGTGGCTCACACCTGTAATTCCAGCACTTTGGGAGGCTGAGGCAGGTAGATCACCTGAGGTCAGGCATTCGAGACCAGCCTGACCAATGTAAACCCTGTCTCTACTAAAAATAGCTGGGCGTGGTGGTGCATGCCTGTAATTCCAGCTACTCAGGAGGCTGAGGCACGAGAATCGCTTAAGCTCTGGAGGCAGAGGCTGCAGTGAGCTGAGGCTGCGCCACTGCATTTCAGCCTGGGCAACAGAGGGAGATCCTTTCGCAAACAAACAATCTAATTAGAACATGGACAAAAGGCTAGGTGGGGTGGTTCATGCCCATAATCCCAGGCATGAAATTACTTTGGAAAGCTGAAGCAGGAAGATTGCTTGAGCCAGGAGTTTGAGAGTAGCGTGGGCAACATAGCAAGAGCCCAACTCTACTGTAAAAAATGAAATTAAAATAAACAAAAAAGAGAAAATGGGTAAAAGACATGAAGAGACATTTCACTAAAGAGGATATACAGATGGCAATAAGCACATAGAAGATGTTCTACAACATTAGCCATTAGGGAAATGCAAATCAAAACCGCAATGAAATATTACTACATACTTATTGGAATGGCTAACATAAAAAACAGCAATATCAAATGCTGTCAAGAATGAAGAGAAACTGCACTCATACATTGTGGTGGAAATGTAAAACAGTACAGCCAATCTAGAAACACTTCAGCAGTTCCTGAAACAGCTAAACATGCAGCTAACCATAATAGCAATTGTGCTCTTGGCATCTATCACAGAGAAATGAAAACTTACATTCACACAAAAACCAATTAGGAGGTGAATCTTCAGTTTAAAAGGATACTTCAAAATCAGCTGCTCTCATAATTTTAAAACACTAAAAAATGTTTATAGGCCAGGCACAGTGGCTCATGCCTATAAATGTAGCACTTTGAGAGGCCAAGGCTGGAAGATCAGTTGAACCCAGGAGTTTGAGACCAATCTAGGCAACATGGTGAAACCCTATCTCTATTAAAAAAATACAAAAATTAGCTGGGTGTACTGGCATGCGCCTATAGTCCCAGCTACTTGGGAGGTTGAGGTGGGAGGATCACTTGAGCCTGGGAGGTGTAGGTTGCAGTGAGCTGAGATCATGCCACACTGTACACTAGCTTTGGTGACAGAGCAATATCCTGTCTCAAAAAAAAAAAGTTATATTCATAAATTGTATTTATACTGATGTTAAAGACTATTTGCTATATAAAAAAGATATAGCTGTAAGCATAAATTGATTTTAAAATGAAAGAAAGCATCTGTTTTATTCAAACATTTCTAGACTCTACAGTGTAATACTGCAGAATAAATACCAACCCTCTTTGAAATGTCATAGGAACATGTTTTTCATACTTCCCAGTGAAATGCCACAAGAACATTCCATACAGCATTCCAGTGAGTAGTAGAAATGAAGCTCCACAGAACTCTATCCAACTTTTACACAGAGGAAAACATTCTTCTAGTTCATTAGCAAATGTGTGCAAAGGCAAAGGAAGCCCCCTGTGGTTAATAAAAACAAGTTCTGCTACCAGGGACCACTTCCCAAAACAGAGGAAAGGATTAGAATAGAAAGGATTATAGAACACTGAAACAGGTACAAACTGGTGAATAAAGATCTCTACACTACACGTTAATCTTTATAGCAATGTGTCATGCCAATCTAACAGGAGTGAAACCTTAACTATTTCAAAACCAGTTTTTTGCAACCCACAGGCTGCCAGATCTCAAGCTCTGGACTCAGAAGTGGCCAGAGAAAAAGAAGGCAAAACTCTCAAAGTATCTTTGATAAACAAGCAACATCCAGAAATGATCCAAAATGCCAAAAATTTGCTGGCAATTCTAAGGTTACATATAATGTAACCAGTAAGCCCTCAAACCTGAAGAAGCCCTTGTGTTTGCTGGCAAATTCCAAAAAGGTCAGCCTTAACATGGAATCCTCCACAATTATTTGCTGAATGAATGAATCATATATATGGAAGTATTAACTAAAATCAAACAAGAAAAGAGAAAAGGAGGGAAGAGTTGGTGAACAGCAGTCACAGAATAATTGATGAAAAAAAGCATCCCTTGTGGATAGCATAGATGAGAAAAGGCAAACAAGACAAAAAAAGGCAAAGACTAGAAAACACCCACTTTAAAACACAAGCCACTGACTTGTACACAGACTATATATAAAGAATTCTCAAAATTCAGCAGCCAAATTCAAAAGAGGCAAAAGATCTGAATAGACACTTCATAAAAGAAGAGATATGGTGGCAAAAGTGTACATGAAAAGATGCTCAACATCATTAGTCATTCGGGAAACCCAAATTAAAAGCACAATGACATGCCACGAATCCTTACTAGAATGGCTAAAATAAAACAATAAAAGACAAAAAGTTGACATTCGCCGACAGTCCTACTCCTAGGTATTTATCTAAGTGAAATGAAAATCTATGTTCATACTAAACACTATGCATAAATGATTGCTGAGCTTTAGTTGTAATTGCTAGAAACTGGAAATATGTAAAATATCCCTCAAGTGGGGAATGGATCAACGATCTGTGGTCCACCCATGCAATGGACTGCTACTCAGCAATAAAAAGCAACAGACTCCTAATACATGGCAACGACAAGGATGAATCTCAAATGCATTATGCTGACCAAAGCCAGGCTCAAAAGGCTACATACCTATCATTCTGTTTATCCAATCCTTTTGCAACGGTGAAAATATAAGGACTGAAAACTGATCAATTCAATGGTTGCCAGAGGCCAAGGATAGGCAAAGGAGCTGATTACAAAGGGGCATAGGAGAGTTTTTTTTAGGGTGATGGAATTGTTCTTCATTACAGAACTGTGTGCTAAAAAGGGTGAATGTTACCATTTATAAATTGTATCATAATTTTTAAAAATGAAAATTATAGCCACTGAAGTAATGGACTCCTCTGTTCTTGCTGGTGTGTTGGGGGGCAGTTGAGGTGGGAGCAGATGGTTGTGCTGAATTTCTTTTTTTTTTTTTAATAATATATATACTTTTTATTGCATTTTCGGTTTGGGGGTACATGTGAAGAACATGCAAGATTGTTACATAGGTACACACATGGCAGTGTGATTTGCTGCCTTCCTCCCCTTCACCTATACCTGGTATTTCTCCCCATGCTATCCCTCCCCAACTCCCCACCCCACACTGTCCCTCCCCTTTTTCCCCCCAAATGACCCCTGTGTGAGATGCTCCCCTCCCTGTGTCCATGTGTTCTCATTGTTCAACACCCGCCTATGAGTGAGAATATGCGGTGTTTGATTTTCTGTTCTTGTGTCAGTTTGCTGAGAATGATGGTTTCCAGGTTCATCCATGTCCCTACAAAGGATGCGAACTCATCATTTTTGACGGCTGCATAATATTCCATGGTGTATATGTGCCACATTTTCCCTGTCCAG
>PVKV010022865.1:0-34440 GCA_004027835.1 Alouatta palliata | reverse complement strand
TGGGGTCATTTGGGGGGAAAAAGGGGAGGGACAGCGGGGGGTGGGGAGTTGGGGAGGGATAGCATGGGGAGAAATACCAGATATAGGTGATGGGGAGGAAGGCAGCAAGTCACACTGCCATGTGTGTACCTATGTAACAATCTTGCATGTTCTTCACATGTACCCCCAAACCTAAAATGCAATAAAAAGTATATATATAAAAAAAAGACCCACCCTAATCCAGAATGTTTCATTTTAACTAACAATTGCATCTGTAACAATCCTATTTCCAAATAAAGTCACATTCTAGAGTCCTGGAGGCTAAGACTTCAACATAAGAATTTGTTTGGGACACAATTCAACCTACAACAGCATCCATTTTATAGGATTGCTATAATTGATTATGTATAAAAATTGACTGAATACTTTACAAATTCTTGCAAGAGGCAATTGTGGTCACTATATGAGTAAAAATCCTCCTGTAAATACAGTGCCTGAGTGAGAATTCCAGATCTTTCCTTTTCTGCACAACTTTACCAAGCCTGAGTACTTATCTTAGTAAAATGGAGGTATTCAATGCAACAAAATACGTGAAATGTTTACCATGGTACGGAGCTCACAGCCAGTGCCCAGTAAATGCTAAGGAATGTTATCAGTATGTCTGCTCACATACCAATATCATACTGCATTTCAGAATTTTTTCTCTTTTTCTAATTAAATATGTCATTTGTTTCCCTGATTATATTTTTAAAAGCCAGGCAGAAACTAAACAGTTAAAAGTTTTGACCAGCTTATTAATTGGTTTCACTCAGTTGATATTCTGTGGGTGTCAAATTACTTGTCTTAGAAATTTGTATTATTTTAACCATCATAAGATATATTTATTAATTATTTTTTATTATGCAAATCATTTAAATTTAACTTTCTGCAAGAATAAAAATGCATAGTTCAAATTAATATAAATTTTAAAGTGTGGTTTCATTTTTATTTTTGCTAGAAAAAGAATAAAATTTCCATAGCAATTTTTTGTGAAGGTTGTTTAAAACCTTAATGGTCTAGTATTTGAGTGCACTGAAATAAACTGCTTTGAACAAAGACCAAACTAAACTTCATATATTACAACAAAGAAATAGATGCTTTCTTTTATCAGGCATCATGCAAGTCTTTACTTTCCTTGTCTAGCTGTATCTGTATGAAGGGTGGCCACATGCACTAAACAGAAATATGTGTCTTTAAAACAGACCTTTACAGAGTGCATTGCTTATCTGGGCTATGCATAGTGTTATTCAGCCAATTTAAATATTTGTCTATAAATATACAGAGAATCTTTTAAAGATGATGTGGAGGTTTTCTTGAAAAGAAAAAACCTCCCCTCTGAATGGAGAATGACATAGTTTCCCACACAAGTGATCCCACGTCCTGTGGTGTTCTGGGGTTACGCTTCCTATCTTCTCCAAATAAAACAGCTTGAGCTCCTTCTTTGTATGTCACCCAGAGCCCTCTCCCATTATTTTAAAGTGTGCTCAGCAGAAGTGTGGTGAAGAGGGTACACTTGTGTTTGCCCGAATTGTTTCTCCTTAATGGCATAGCTTCTAGAATTATAGTTTTTTGTTTTTTTGGTTTTTTTTGAGTCAGAGTCTCTCTGTTGCCAGGTGTCAGGCTGGAGGGCAGTGGCGCAATCTTGGCTCACTGCAATCTCCACCTCCCGGGTTCAAGCAATTCTCCTGCCTCAGTCTCCCAAGTAGCCAGGACTACAGGCACATGCCACCATGCCCAGTTCATTCTTGTATTTTAGTAGAGACGGGGTTTCACCATGTTGGCTAGGATGGTCTTGATCTCTTGACCTTGTGGTTTGCCCACCTCAGCCTCCCAAAGTGCTGGGATTACAGGCGTGAGCCATCGTGCCCAGCCACAATTATAGTTTTTAACTTTTTTCCCCACTGTTTAACTCCATTCGTTCCCCAAATCACACTAGCAGAACAGTGAAGTTATAACAGACCTTTGATGATGTATGTTTTTAAAGAACAGCCATGAATTGCAGAATAAACTAACTTATTGGTGTAAGAGCGTTGGCCTTGAAGCCAACTTGCTTCTACTGAACTTCATTTGCTGTATAACTTTTGGGGTAATGGCTGTCTACTATTTTTGACTTACCCTGAATCTAGTAATACTTTTTCTATTGGCAGAATCTCATTTCTTCTTTGAGGAACCACCCTTTCCTACATCCAGTCCATGGGTTCAGTTGGGGCTGACTTCATACTTCATGCTCCAGGAACTGGTATGGGTTTAGTCTCAGTAATTGACAGTCACAGTGATTTCTAACAAAATAGATATAGGCTCAAGACACTAAATTATGAGAAACAACCCAGAACTTTTGCTAGGGCTCATTAGGAAAGAGGCATGCTCTCTCTAGAGGTGTTGCTAAGGCATGTGAAATGCAAGGGTGCTGCTGCTGGGGAGCACTTGTGCAGGACACTGAACGGTTTTCAATGCAAATGAAAACAGAGGTGAGAAATTGAGACAGAGCCCTGGTGACATTCATTCAGCAGGGACATGCAGTGCTTCCAAGATGCATGGCCTACCTTAATGCTTTTGTGACACGAGTCACAGTTTCTTATTGGAGGGGTAAAAATGTGGCATTGGAGCCAGATGGCTTCAATTCCAAACACAGGCTGACTCTTCCCAGCTGTGTGATCGTAAACAAAGCATGCCCCCCCCGACTTCACAGGGCTGGAACACTAATCTATCAAAAACTTAGAGCAGTGACTGCAGTATAGTATGAGCTTTGTAAGTCTGTATTATCATCATGCATTATTGCTAGTTTTTCTTTAAACCAATTACAACTTGGTTTCTGTCACTCATAATCAAAAAGATCTGCTCCAAATCGCTCGTAGTGCTATTGTTGGATTACATGAACAGTCTCAAAAGCCTGGGCACATACAGGCTATTCAAGTATTGTTATTGTTATTATTGCTAGCAACAACATAATTATTGCCATCTTCTTCTCCTTCTTCAAATTATCATTCTTATTAAATGAAACTATTGTTCCTCAACTCTGAGAATTTGTCCATAGCCGTATTCTATCCTTAAGAATGTGCACCTTATATTTTGTCTATTCTTTTGTCTTTCTCTCTTTTCTGATGCAGGCACAAAAGAAGCAAAAAGCTTTTATTTTATTATGAAGTTCATATCTGCACAACAGGCATGTCATTTCTTAAATATACAACAGCCATTAAAATACAGTGCTCAATATCATTTTTCCCACTCCAGACCTTCATCTTAGACATACCAATTACTAGTAGATGCTTTATAATTGTAAATTTATCTTTAATCTATTTTGGATTTAATTCTTATGAATAGTCCCATGCCTAGCCATTGTCACAAACAGCGAAGATCGAAGGACAAAAGGTTTCTTATGTTATGTCCACCAGTCATAAATGGTAAGCAGCGAGTTTTGACGTCCATCTCTTCATCTGGCCACTAAAGAACCATGAGAGCCCATAACTGATGAGATTCAAGGAATTGATTCCACACTGATTTAATGTGGAATCTGTTCTTGGAGTCTCAGGATATTCTCACACTCCTTGGTCTGGTGTCCCCAGAATATCTGTGCTTTTCTTCAGAGTATATACTATTGACCAAAGAGCAATCATTTCTTAGTTTAAAAATATACTTAGCTTACAATGTAGAAATACTTAGTTATTAATGTGCTCTTTCAGTAATGGCTGATAAAACCACAGTAGCCTCTGTCTCTAATCTAAGCACAGTTTATATTTGTGTTTCCATTTTCTCTATGGGATCACTGCAGGCTGCATGCCCTCAGCAGTTCAATGACCGGCTGGGGTGGGGAGTTAATGTCACCCCAGGGGACAGTGCTGTTCCAGCAGAGAATCTCAACTATGAAAGTCTACTCCCTGTTACAAAGCACTGTGATATTAGCTGTGCAGCACCTTTAAATGCCCTGAGAAGAAGAGCCTGTATTATTGTAGTTTAATGAATTTATACTCAATATCATGTATACTATCCAGAGGATACTCCCTTCGCTAAGAATTCAGTTCTGACTCTCCCTGGAAATTCATCCCATCGTACAAACAGATACACACACACACACACACAGACACACACACACACACACACACAGAGAGAGAGAGAGAGAGAGAAAGAGAGAGAGAGAGGGAGAGAGAGAGAGAGAGAGAGAGAGATTGGAGAGAGAGCGAAACTTCTTCCTATCTTCCAGAATATTGCTCATTCTTATTTCAAGTTACCTATTGTATTCTCTGGGAAACCTTCCTTAATGCCACCAGTTGGATTAATCACCCTTCTCTTCTGGGGCTTCCTTAGTGCTTTGTGTATGTTTCTCATTCACCACAGTGAACCAAGTTAACTATTTCAGTGACCCTTCCCTCATTTAACCGTAAGCTCCCAGAGCATGGTGTTAACATGACCATGAATATTTGCTGTGCTGACTGCTCTTGACTGTCTTATTCATGGGCTCCTCTCCAGTGTGGTGGGCTCAGGGTATGTCAGACTGGTGAACACTGCAGTCTCTCTTGCCTGGGAGTGAGTTAAACCTCATATGCTTTAGCAGTCGGAGTTCTTGGTTGCAAACCTCAGGAACCTACTCAGGCTTTGCAGTTAATGCTTTGAACCTAATTCAGTGGTAAAACCATGTGCACACAAACACTGATACAGCAAGAAATTCCTCAAGTACTCAGAGATCACAGATATTATGGGATGACCAAGTTAATCGAAAGTATATTCAAACATTTGTAATCTTCTAACAAAGTCAGTACGTAGACAGTTATACTGTAGGGATGTTTATGGCAGGAGAGCACGTGTTTGGGGTGTCCTCAGCTACACTCGGGAGAAGATGCCCTGCTCAGTCCTTCCAAGCTGCCCCCACCCCAAGCCTTTGCTTAAGATCTTAGCTCAGGCATCAGGAGGAAAAAACGTTTTCCTCTGAATTGACCTCATTTAGTGGCTATTTGAGCTTTGTGTAAGCAGAATTATTGTTGGAAAAATGCAGTAAAAAGGAATAGTGATTTGCAATTCATTTGCAATTATATTTTTATTAAAACAGTAAATGACTGCAATTCAGATTTCATACAACAGATAGTCACCTTAATAGCAATAAAATTTTGCCTATTAAATATAAATGAAAAGGGCAAAACCAAGATATTTTAGTAGTCTGTGGAATCTAAATGTGTGTAACGGTTGATAGAAAAAGTAAATTTCTTGATTACGTAACAGTTGGTACAGATTTAAAACACTGCTTAGTCTCCTGATGACTAACAGTGCTTCTAATAAGAAACGTGAAAATACTAACATAAAAATAACTTCACAGGTAAAGCAAGAAATACAGAAAAAATATAAAAATTACTTTTTAAAAAATAACCATAGGTAGGCGCAGAGGGAATGAATACATTTTTTAGTTGAGATATTGTAATTATAAGAAAATAAAGCAATGTAGACTGCACTGTAGATTACATTATAGGTAAGATTCTATTACTTCACAAATACTTCATGAAAAATACGTTTTAATACAATGGATCACTGAATGTGAAGTCTATTGTTGATTACCTATCAGGCATATTTACTTAATCAAAAACATACAATCATGACAAGTTTTTAAATAAATATCATTTATGAAAATCATTATAAGAATATGAAATACATGAATATCTTGATCCCAAATCATCTGCTTACCTACAGGGGTAGGACTATGTATTATATTAAGTACAACTGCTGAATAATTTGCAAAAATTATCTTCTGTTTGCTCATTTGAGTTCAATATGTATTTTCCCCTTTTAGTCCTGAAATTAATTTGTATGAAGAATTTGCCAAAATAAAAATCACTCCACTTTATGAAGATACCTCCTATGAATCAAGAAGACAAATACAGACATGAATTAATGATTATAAATACAAAATTTAAAGACACATTGTAATGCAGTTCCATTACATAAATAATTTTAATTTATTTTGATATTTTTATTCATTTTAATTGACAAATAAAAATTGTATATATTTATCACATGCGGTGTGACATATATTTACACAGTATTTAGCCTCAACAAAAAAAGTGCTGTCATTTGTGACCACATGGAGGAAGCTGGGGATGTTTTGCTAAGTGGAAGATGCAGGCAGGGACAGATAAAAACCACATGAGTATCACACTTACACGTGGCACCTGAAGCAGTTGAACTCCTAGAACTAGAAAGTAAAATAATGATTGCCAGGGGCTGGGGGCTGGGATGCCATGTTAGCCGAAGGGTGCGCAGTTTAGTTAGGCAGAAGGAATAAGTTCAAGAGCTCTCACGAACAGCAAGGCAACCAGAGTTGATAATGGTGCATTACATTCTTGGACATTGGTGACAGTAGATACTAAAGCATGATTTTTTTGTGATTAAAAATAACTACAAAAAACCAAAAGTATGTGAGGTAATGCACCTTAGTGAACTCAAGGCCTCCCATCCCTTCCCCTATCCCTGAATTCTGGGGCCGGCCTCTGCTGTCTCTTCCAGGGGAGAGGCCCAGGTTCTAACTTTGTGAGGCCCGCCCTGGTCCATCCCCACCACCTGTGTTACATCCACTCCACACTTTACCATCTCTCATCCCCTCTGGCCCCTTGCTGTCTGGAACCTCACCCAGGCACAGGCTCTCCCCTAGCCTTGCACAGGCTGCCCCGCCCTCTGGAGCACCTGCCCAGGGCCTGTCTCGCCATCCTCGGCAGCATCACTGCTCAGAGAGCCAGGCCCAGGCAGCACAGTCACAAAGCCCCTTGGAAGGGGGCACGTGGAACTGATCTGTGGAAATCCTCACTTTAACAGAGCTGTAGGTCATAGAGACCTTCCTTGCCTTGTAAAACAAACCCTATGTGTGTGAATCATTGAGATTCTGTAACACTTCGGCTGCAAAGATATATTATGATGTGCACTGTGAAGAAAAACAAAATATAGACAGAAGTCACACCAGAGTTGTTTTTCCTAATGTATGCTATAGTTAAGCATGAATATGTCTCCAAAAACATATCTTCAGGTGACAGCATCTTTTAAGTCTACGTGGCAGAAGACAACTTGAACTAGATTACGTCAAGCAAGGACAGAAGCATGCAGGCTCAAAGAACAGATGAGGACTCATCTTTCGGAAATGATGCAAGGCTGTGAAACTCAACATCTGAACCATCGAGTTTCGGGTTGTTTGGGAATTCCCGGAAGCATCGGCAAAAACAAAAATAGTGGAATCTCGTGGCTAATCAAGAAAATGTGGGGTTTTGTGGTTGCTTGTAGGTTGTCTTTGTTGATTTTACCTGTTAAAAGGAAGAGAATTTGCCTCAGATAATTGTACAACTGTGGACATTTCATACAGCTTTTTCATCATATGTAAATTACATAATCTGCATTCCAGATATTTACATGTCTAGAAGGCTCTTGTAATAAGTCAAACTTTATTATGTTTTACTCAGATTTTATACTTTTGTTTTTAATTTCCTGAACACCATTATAAAGTATTAGCCATAGAAACTCAAATCAGACACTGAAGCACATTTCCAGATGGCAGAAGTGAAGATTCGAAAGTCACAGATATGAGGAGGTGGTCCGACATGATGGGGAAACTTCCTGTGGTGTAATGTGGTGCAATGCATGGAAAATCTACATGCCCAAAGGGCAGCACTACCTTTGCACAGAGTGGGCGGTCCGGGCAGCTCTGAGGATGGGATGATAAGTGAATTTAACCTCCTCAGGAAACTTTTGCCAGATCAAAAAGCTTCCCATGAGTTCAACTGGTCTCAAAAACACAAATACTAAATACAGAGACAGATTTTAAGTGATGGTTGCTTAAGCCCCACACCTCCACCCACTTCATCCACCCTGGTGTGGAGTGTGCTCCCTGCCTTTGTCCTGGGAATCACGTGAGCTGGGGCAATCTTCACCCTTTCTGAGGTTTTAAGACACCTCCTCTAATAATTTCTTCTCTAGCACTCCATTCACTTCTCTTTGCTCCTTCCTCTTTAAATAAAATATAACCTTTTATTTCTCTGAACTAAGGTCTCTTGCAGGCATTGTCAAGACAACCACCATCTTCGATGTGTGTTTCTTCACACAGAGCATCATTTGTCTTTATGGGCTTCCTCCAGGCACTTCTCTACAGTCCTTTCTTTGTAAACTAAAAGCCCTATAAAGAAATATTCCTAATCAAAGTTTTTTCACTAAAAATAAAATTAGTACAGATTGTAAAAAAGCTAAGTTATATCTAAGCATTAAGTTGTAGTGACATATCCTCACTACAAGAACTTGGAAACCAACTCATGGTGGGGACTGGTGGTTGCTGCCACCCAAATGGGTGCATTTGGTGGCAGCAGGAGAGGTGTTCCTCCTCAGCCTGACCAGCAGGGGCTTAATGTCTTGGAAATGTCTCTCTCTCTGTCTCTCTTTCTCTCTGTCTCTCTCTCTCTCTCTCCCCTTCTCTCTCTCCTTCCTTCCTTCTTTTCTTCCTTCCTTCCTTTCTCCCTCCTTCCCTCTCTGCCTCCCTCCCTCTCTGCCTCCCTCCCTTCTTCCCTGCCCTCCTTCCCTCCTTCCTTCCCTCCCTTCCTTCCCTGCTTCCCTCCCTTTCTCCCTTCCTCCCTCCCTCCCTTCCTTCCTCCTTTCTTCCTTCCTTTTTTCTTTCCTTTTCCTTCCCTTCTTCCCTCCCTTCCTTCTTTCCTCCCTCCTTCCTTCTCTCCCTCCCTTTCTCTCTCTTTTCCTGTCTTCTCTCCTTCCCTTTCTCTCTTTTTCTTTCATTAATCATCTATGTACCTCCTACCCATTTTCCAAACTGGCGTAACTCAAGATAAATGTAAATAAGTAAGGAAACCACAAAAATATAAATCTAGGAAAGTAAGAACACTGCCAAAGGCAAAGATTAGAAGAAAAAAATAGATAAAGCAGAGATGAAGTATTAAAAAAAAATAAGTCTGCTGAAATGCTGTGCACTTGCAAATGTGTTGCTAACCTTTTTGGAAGCTGAGATGGAAGAAAAATCACTCATGAGAAAACATGACCATTTTTTCATGAAGACCTAAAATAATTCTTCTGCAGTTATTATTAGAGAGGATGCAGATGACGAATACGACTAGCATCATCAGCAACATCACTGAGTCCACGTGTTAACTTATCGGGCTGTCCCTTCGTTTAAAATGTGCACATTTCCTGCTGCTTAAATACAGTTCAGTTAAAAAAGCTTGTTGAAGAGGTCAGTGATAGTTTCTAGAAGACAGTGAAAGTGTGTCTTGAGCCTCCTATGTACCCAAAGCGTCCTATGGGTCTCATTATTAACATTAGCAGTGTCAGTGATCTCAGCTTATGTGTGCAAAATTTTAACAGATAAGCATGTAAATTTTACCCTATGTGCCCAGTTTCTGACTTTACAGCCCTAGCAATTGAGGGTAGAATAAACTTTACACATATATATTGAATCCACATTTTACAGAAGAAATTAATAAATAGTATAGTTTGAGAAGGAATATAAAATATAAGAAATGTGTATTAGAATAATGCTAAACAAGCATCTATTTAAAAGGAAAACATAACTTCATTTTGTATAAAAAAGAGTAGTTAAAATAAATCTAAAATAGAATTTTCCATATAGCTATACATTCAATAGATATAAATGAATGTCAGATGTCATTTTAAGAGTAGATCCTTATTTCAAAAATATGTCAAGCATATTTTATTTCTATAAGAGAAAACAAACTTTTGATAAAATGTGACCATGAATGTTGCTGATGTATGCACTTAAATATGTCTACTGTTAGAAAAGCCCCAGGTCAGTCATGGTGGCTCATGCTTGTAATCCCAGTACTTTGGGAGGCTCAGGTGGGCAAATCACCTGAGAGCCGGAGTTCGAGACCAGCTTGACCAACATGGTGAAACCCTTTCTCTACCAAAAACATAAAATTCGTTGGGCATGGTGGTGGATGCCTGTAATCCTAGCTATGTGTGAGCCTGAGGCAGGAGAATCTCTTAAACCCGGGCAGCAGAGGTGCAGTGAGCCAAGATCGCAAGATCACGCCACTGTACTCCAGCCTGGGCAACAAGAGTGAAACTCTGTAAAAAAAAAAAAAACAAAAAAAAAAAAAACCTCCAATTGAGTATTTTTCTCTTCACTTTCAAAACACATACACACATATACACACTTTGATGTTTCCATAAATGCACATACTCATGTAACTACCACCATGATCAAGACATGGAACATTTTTATCCATCCAACAAAGATGCCCCTTCATGGCTGAACCCTTCCCACTCACCTAGACCAAGACAAGCACTGAAATGTTTATTGCCCTTGGAGTCTGGCCTTTCCTAGGATGGCATATTATAAAACTGTAGCATATGTATTTTTTAATTTCTGGCTTCAATTTGCTTGAAACTTTTGAAATTCATTTATTTTTGTATATATATCAATAGTTTACTTTATTGTTGAATAGTAGCCAATTTTATGAATATACCACGAGTCATTTATCCATTCGTCAGATTATGTGCATTTGAGTTGTGTGTAGTTTTTAACTTTTATGAACAAAATTTTGAAAAAACATACTTGTACAGATCTCTTTGTTTCTAGTTATTTTTATTTTTCATTGATAAATACTTAAGACTAACATTGCTGGATCATAAGATAAGTAGATTTTGGCTTCATAAAATCTTTCTTAAGAGATTTCACGATTTTTTTCTCTTACCGCTAATGTACAATACTTTCGGTAGCTACACATACACACCAATACTTGGTATCACAGGAAATTTCACTTTGCCACTCTGATGGGTGTACATATGGTCTTAATGTGTATTTCCCTAATTGCTAATAATGTTGAACACATTATTGCTTCTAATTGGCCATTCTTATATCTCTTTGGAAGGTACCTGTTTGCCTACTTTGTAATTACATTGTTCTCTTATTGAATTGCAAGGATTTCTTATTTATGCAGAATACACTACAAATATGATATGGAGTATAGATAACTCTATAAATTTTTACAAGTACCTTCTCTCAATCTGTGGCTTCTGTTTCATTTCTCTCTGCAATGGCCTGTAATATTCAGTGCACAGGTGTTGCACATATTTTGTGAAATTTACTACAAAATATTTCACAATTTTTATGTGATTATAAGTAGTACTGGTTTTTAAGTTCAAACTACCACTGGTTATAATATATACAAATACAATGGCTTCTAGTTTGTGGATGTTATATCCTGTGACCATCCTCAACATTCTAAACTGCTACCAATTGTATAAATCCTTAGAATTTTCTAATTAGATGATCATGTCATTTCTGAATAAAGGTGATTTTGTTTCTTTCTTCCTGATCAGTGTGCCTTTAATTTCTTTGTCTGGCTTTATTCTACTAGGTAGAATTTTCAATATAATTTTGAGTCAAAGCAGTATGGTTGGACATACTTTCCCTGTCACCTTCCCTTTGTTTTCTTGTTTCTTAGGGCAAAAGCATTCATCTAAGTTTTCAAATTTATTGCAATAAGTTGTTCACAATATCCTGTTATGATCATTTTAATATCTGTTGTACCTGTTTGAAAGACGTATCTTTTTGAAAGATGGCCTATCTTTCCAATTTCATAATTTGTGCCTCCTCTATTTCTCCTAATGAAACTGAATAGAATTTAATGATTTATTCTTCTCTGCTTTTGCTTTTGTTAACTTTCATTTTCACTGATTTCTGTTTTCATTTGTATTATTTCCTTCTGTTAGATAGGTTTGAATTAAATTTGCTCTTCTTTTTTGTATTTTTCTAAGTGTAAGTGTAGATGATTGATCTGAGATTTTTTTTTCTGAAGTAAACATTTACTGCTATCAGTATTCCTCTATGCAATGTTTTAGCTCCATTTGACATATTTTGATGTAATGTGTTTTTATACAATCCAGTTCAAAATATTTCCTTATTTCCCTTGTAATTTTTTATCTGACCAGTGAATTATTTCTAAATGTCATTTTTAATTTAAAAATATTTTGGAGTCTGGGCATGGTAGCTCATCCCTACAATTCCAGAACTTTGGGAGGCTGAAGTGGGAGGAAAGCTTGTATTACCCAGGAGTTCCAGGCTGCAGTGGGAGCTGTTGCTGTACAACCACCTTCCAGTCTTAGCCCTGAAAACAAAACAAAACAAAAGTTTCATAGTGTTCTTTGAATCTTCTATATCTTTACTAATTTTCTGTGTATTTCTCCCATCAATAATGGGGAGAGAAAGAAGTGTTTAAATTTCCAATTTCATTTATGAAATTTGAAAAAAAAATGTTTTGTTGGATTTTGCTTGATATTATTGGAAGCTCTGTTACATATTAAGAAGTTTTTTTTAAATTCTTGATGAATTGACTCTTATTATGCAATGTTTCTCTTTATTTCTGATGATATCAATTGTTTTGAAATCTACTTCATCCAATGTTTCTATAGCTAATCCAGCTTCCTTGTGAATTGTGGTGTTTCCATGATCTACTATTTCCTCTACTTATTTACGACGTGGGCTTCACATAGATAGCACATAGTTGGTCCTTGCTTTTCATTCAATATGAGCATCTTGAATTTTAATTTTATCTTTCAAGAGACTAATATTTTACATAATTATTAATATATTTTATTAAAATTTGACCTCTAATTTCTTGTCTCCTATATGTGCCATCTTTTTTTTTTTTTTTCTGTATTTTTCCCATTTCCTCAGTTTGAAATAATTACGTTTTTGTGTTTTCATATTATCTCTACTTTTGGCTCATTGGTCTCATCCTTTTTTATTATTTATTTATTTCTCTGATTTATTTGGGGTTTGCAATACTCACGTTATTGTTAATATAGATGACCTTTAAATAATATTAAACCACAGCAGATGTAATATACAATCCTAGCACTTTTTTCTCTCTCCTCCCATCCTTTGTACAATTGTCATACATTTTGTTCTTACATGTCATCAAGCCCACAACCCTTTCCGTTATTTTTATTTAAATGCTCTAATTATTTTAACATGAATAAAATAGGAAACGTGTCTCATATAGGTAGCTTATATTTACAAATTATGGCTCTTGCATTCCTTTGTACGTATTTTAATTTCCACTTGATGCCATTTTTCTTTTGCCTCCCGAATTCCCTCAGCTTTTATTTGCGTGAGAAAGGCTTTAATCACCTTTATTCATGAAAGATATGTATGCTGGGGGTCTCTGTAAAAACAGAATATTCACTTATAGACCCGACTTTTTTTCTGCCAGGCTCTTAACTATGGTGTGCTGAGTCCACGGAGTCAGCACTTGAGCCTTACCTGGGTTTTGTTGTTTCTAAAGTGACCTTGGGTGTCCAGCAGCCTTCAGATCCTTTCAGTAGTAGCTTGCCACTGTCCTGAACTTCGCCTGGGACCTGGAGTGCCAGCTAGCATGCTCCGTCATTCTGCTTTACTGTCGGGGTACTGCCCATTCCCACCACACGCCCTGCTCAGTGGCTGGTTTCCCACTACCCATTGGAAGAGGCTACTGCTCTTACGGAGAGCAAAGCCTGTGTTTTTTCTGCTTCTGACTCAGGCTTAGGCAGGCCCAGTGTAGTCTAAGCCTCAGGAAAACAACTTTCTTAGCATCCTTTCCTCCCCCAGGGAAATCACTCTTCATAGTCTGGAAGGCAGACCTGTGTCCTGCACACACCCCATCCCCGACCACAGGTGAGAGAGCAAACTCTGCTTCTTCAGATGTGAATGTGTGGTGTCTCCATCCCTGCCCCCACAGCCAGCTCCTAGGTTCATTCTATCAGTGCAGACTCCTGGGAGGAGTGAGTGTTTTGCCCAGTGTCATGCAGGGAGAGGGGTGTTTTTACCTTTCTTCAGTGGTAGACAAACCGTTTCCTGTTATCGGAACAGGTGTGTCTCCAGCCCTCCCTCAGGGGCAGATGGCATTTGTCCCATGCTAAGAAGGGCCCGGAGTGCAGGCAAGTTTTATGTCTGTGCCTAAAAGGACATGGGTTGCCCGTGGACTCCTGTTTTACTCTTAAAGCTGGGCAGTCTCTACACACCTGTGCCACTGAAGTGGGGAGGGGACTTTGGGGTATGCAGTGCTGCCTGTAACTCTTCCTGTGAGCACCTGAGCTGCCTGTGGGGAAAAGCCAGCTGTAGGGGTTATGGGGGCAGGTGTCTGGTGTCTAGAGCTCCCAAGGATTCAACCTGCCAGGAATGTTGGCCCTGGGCCTTCAGGGGGCCTCTTTTCCTGGAGTGCCTCATGGAACCATTTGTGCGCCCCTTGCTCCTCAGAGGAAACTCAGGTCACGTGGGGGCCTTGCACCTTCAGAGTTTCAAGTCTGATAGTTGCAATAGTGCTGAATAGTTTCAAAAATTATGGTTATTAGATTATCCACTTTTTTTCACTGTTAGACTAAAACAACTTTCTCTTTTCTGCTGTTGAACATTTTCTCCTCCTTAATGGTTATTATCCTTTAGAAATACGGAAACCAGTGTTTAGAGAAGCTCTTTGGGGTGGAACATAATGGATGAGTATTGGGTGCAGACCCAGTGCGAAGTAGTTATTATGGACTCACCTAAACCTAAGCATAAGCGGGGCTGCCTGATTTTAAAGGTTAGTGAGCATCGCTTTCTTATATCTTGAAATGACATTGGAATATCTTCAAGTGGAAAAAGCGCACATGGGTGTGGTTTTGATGCTTTTTAATGTAAACGTATTTTTTAGAACAATTTTGGGTTTATAGAAAAATTGGAGAGTGCGTACATTGTTCCCTCAACTCCTCCACCTCCCACACGGTTTCCCCTACTATTTGTGTCTTGCATTGCCTTTTACAATTGAGGAGCCAATATTGGCATATTCTTGTTAACAGAAGTCCATAGTTGAAGTCAGTGTTCACTCTTGGTGTGGCAAAGTTCTATGGGTTTTGACAAATGCATAGTCAAATCTACCCACTATTATAGGATCATACAGAACAGTTTCACTGCCATAAGAATCATCTATGTGCTATCTATTCATCCCTGCCCATCCCCACCCCTGGCAACTGCTGATGTTTTTACTGATGCATAATTTTGTCCTTTCCAGAATGTCACACGGTTGGAATCATATACAGTTTTTTCAGACTGACTGATTTCACTTTATAATAATGCATTTAAGAATCCTACTTATTTCTGTTTTCTACAAAGCAGTAGATTCTTTTTAAGAAAATAATGTTCTGAAATTCTAAGAGATATCATCATTCACCTTCCTCAACTTCAGTTTCTTTATTCATAAAATAGGGATCATATATTAATTTCTATCCCAAGACTTTTGTGAGTACTGAGATAATTTACAAGTAAAAAAGTAAAATATTAGACAAATATCATTTTTCTTAAAATGTTGTAATGAATGCAAAGATATGAGGGATTTGGGGAGGGAAATTAAAATTAAAATGCAAGCCAATTCCTAACATGGATGAGACAGGAAAATAGATGAGTCCTATTTATTTTTGCTTTTTACACTGTTTAACAATAATTTCTTTAAACTACTTATGTTGTGAAGATACTATCAAGATTATTCAATGAGAACACTTTAACCGATAAACATATATAATCATGTTTATTTTAGTTTATTTGTTTTATAATGCAAAACTAATATTTTAACTTTTGCTTAGAGCTCCGAAAACATATTGAGCTGAAATTATTTTAAGTAAAAGGATAATTTTTGTGTGTGTGAACTGTTTAATTTATATGCACCATATCATCTTATCTAAAGCAGAGTCTTTTTTGCTTCACAAGACTTTATTTTTCTCCCAATGACTTTTATTTTGAACGAAAGAAATTTACTTTTGATATTTGCACTGATTGTCTAGGACTGATGACATTTTGTTGATTGTTACATTAGCAGGCTGTGTTGTCTGCTCAGTGTCCTTCAAGAAGTATGAGTGCATATTTCACTGTCAGAGAAAATCTAAAATCGTGGGGAAAGATATATTTATGTCTCATGAAATGATGGCTATTCTTGGATCATTTTGGGAATTTCTAAAATACTTTTTGATAAATAAAAGATTTAAAAGTTCTCTGAATCAACTTTCTCAGTTTTAACTTGAGCTTTATTGTGAGAAAAATATAGTATTTTTATGACTTTTTTTTTACTTAAAAATAGAGTTTATGTTGCCTAAATTTTAATAACTTTTATATAAATGTATTTATGTTCTTAGGTATCAGAGGGCTTGAAGAAACAAAAGAATTGTATAATGTGTACATTTTAGTCTTACCAGACCAGAACAAAGACTATGTTATGTAGTGATGCTTATTTTGAAAATCTATCTGGATAAAACCCTGAACATCAAGGGCATAGTTCAGATATGTGCTGAAATTGCTATGTATGTTGACAGAATTTACCACTGAATGGAAAAATGAGAAATTTTAATTTTAAAACCTGCCCTCTACCATACCATTAGCACTACAACCCCACAAATAGCATAAGTTGCATTTTGAGAACGATTGCAGTGCCTTGGACTGTAAACCTCCTGTTGACCCTAGTTTGAGGCATTGCATCAAATCCCAAGATTTAATAATCTGACCTGGAAAGTCACTGTCCAGGACTTCGTGGTTTCTAATTCTGGTGTCTAAGAAGTCGCAAGACATCTACTGTTTTGCTTTAGATTTCCAGTGTAATTTTTTTACCAAATGAGGAATATAGTCTATGAAGTTTTATTTCTAACTGTCGCTTAGGTGTTTATTACTTTAAAAATTTGATAAAGAGAATTATAAATATCTGCTATATAATCAAGCATAAACTTGTTTGCCTAAGCCAAACACTTGAGCTTCCTTCTGTAAAGGTTCCAGGAATTTGCAACCTGCTCTTCCTCCTGTTGTCTGGTAGACATGGACACTAAGATCATCATCTCCTTTTATGAAAAGTGTCTTCTAAGGGAGACAGCTCCATTAGCAGTTTCATCAGTCAGCATAAGAGTATCATATTCGTACTGACACTTGGGAGTGTCTTTTTTCTTTCCTTATTATTAGTTCATTTCAGAAAAAAAAATACCATATTAAAAAGAAATTATTCTGTAGTCAATGCTTCACTGGTCCAGGAGGAAAAGCAGAGAATTCTGGCTGAGAACATCCTGAGAAGAATTACTGCTGTTTCATCTCATTACCGTCTGAGCATGTGTGGAAGCTGCCCTTGCTATCTGTCACTTAAGCAGAGATTCTGGGACAAGGTTGTCTCCAGGTTACTTTTCAAGGAACTTTTCCTGCCTTCTTTTGTCTCAAGTTCCAACTGAGAGACCTGAGAAGCTGACAGTGTCACACACTTCAGATCTTTTCCATTTTAGGGCATTCTGGTTCGAGTTGCAGAGAACTCCATAGCAATGTGTAGCTCACACGTTTTGTGGCCTGGATGACACTGTACATGTAGGATGACTCTCAAGGTCATCTGTATCCTGGGTTTACATCAACTGCTAACATCTGTAATCCTGGGGCTCTCCAGCCTCCCAGGGAACAGTTCTGTTACTGGTGGCAAATCTATTTCTATATGGGTCTGCAGCAACCTCAATTCTTGCCTCCTCAGGAGAAAGAATCTGACTGAAGGCATAAGGCAGAAGGAGAAACCAAGGCAAGTTTTAGACCAGGAGTGAAAGTGTATTAAAAAGCTTTGGAACAGGAACAAAAGGAAGGAAAGTACACTTGGAAGATGGCCAACTGGGCGACTTGAAAGGCAGGTTCATGGTTTGACTTTTTGACTTGGGGTTTTATACATTGGCATGCTTCCAGGGTGTTGCACCGCTTCTCCCAATTGCCCAACTCCTTGGGAAGCTGCTGATCACCAGTGTCAGATGTTTTCTGTCTTTTAGAAGACTGGCTTTCTCTGGTGCCAATTGTAACCAATTATTACTTTAGAGAGACAGTTAACAACCCCTGACCATCATCTGATGGTCTCTGGACATTCCTGGTGTGTGTCTGGCAGTGGGCGCCCTCTCCTGCCCTATTCATGCCTGACTAGCTACCCACTGTGACAGTTTCAGTGGAGCCACTCCAGTTATTGAAAATCTGTTCCTGAGCCTAAAACATAACTCCAGCAATTTTCTTGGCATTCTATGCTACCCACAAAGGATTTTACCTTTAGCTGCCCTGAGATTATAGACTCTGGTTGTTCCTTGAGAATGAGCAGGGTTAATCTCTTCAATGAGAAACTCATTTTGCAAAATATACAGCTCTTGACAGTCAGTGTTTTACTCTGCTGAAAACTTGCTCATCTATCTCCTCAACACAGATTTGCATTTCTCATCAGCTTCTCTAATTCAAAAAAAGTTTATTGCTCTGATACTTAATTTTAAGACCTCTGGTATACTCATCACCCCTCCTTCTTTGTGTACCTTGATTCTATTCCTCTGCTTATCTCTCCACCTGTATTTTTATTTATTTTTATATCCTATTCTTCAACTTTAAACTTTAATTAATCCATATAAAAATTTCAAAATAGAAACATAGCACATTTATATAGTCCATGAAAATATTTCTGCTAATCCAAATAACTGAATCATTTTACCTATTAAAGCTGATTTCTAACATCACACAAGCCACTATTTTCATAGATGAAAATCTGACATGTACTATAGTAATTAGTAAAGCCTTTGAAATTGATGAGAGGTATACATAGTTGAAAGAACTTATAATAATAGCCTTCTCTAAAAATTAAACATTCAAAGTAAATGGCAGCTGATCACCAGCACTGGGCTATGAATATCTAGAAAGCTAACCCAATGCAAAAGCATGCATTCTCACACACTGACATATAAACATACACTGAATTTTTTTTAATTACAGTCTCATAATACTTACCTCCAGAATGTGAGATTTAGGGTAGTGAGAACTTTTTGTTCATCAATGCACCGTTACTTCCTACATCTATGTCTAGTGCATAGCAGGCACTCACCAAACCTTTCTTGAACACCTTTTTTCAAATATAATTAATACCCCATCAGATCATTGAGGAAGTGCATGAACAGAGATTAAAATCTGGCAAGAGTGACTCTAGAGGAAGGAGCCCATGTCCCAGCAACTTCTGAGGACAAGATAGAGCACAGAGCAGGACTTTGTGTCAATCAGAGTGACTGCCTTAGAAAGCCTGGTGACACGTCATCACCAGCTTCATCCCTAAATGGTCTTACTCCAAACTTTGTTGTGTAAGACTCTGGTTAATATCTCAGTTTTCATTCCCTTTTTTGTGGGTCATTAGCATTCTTCTCTTTAGCACGATGAACTGTTTCAAAACAGGGATTGTGCCTCGTCTTCCTAGTTTTTAAAGTTTTTAAGCTTAGTAAAATTTTGTACTCAGTATTTATTGTATGAATGCAAATAAATAAACTCTGAACATTATTGATCATTTTCAGGTGCATAGATAATAATAATCTAAATTAGTAGATTGCAGCTATATTGGCATCAGCATATCCTCTGAATGACCCTTGGTGGTGTTATTTGAAGGGATTTTTAAAACATTTTAAATAAAATCTTGCATGAGAAGATATTTTTAAAGTTACTTTTTAATGTAGAATGCCAGATAAAATAAGTTCTGGTTAATTGATAGTTCGGTTAAACTGGCCTCGGACAGAAAAAATAGATACTTATCAGAATTGTTTCTTGGTTCTATATGAGAGGAGACATTAATAAAGCATGTTGCATAAAACTGAACAGAAATAAATGGTCCGCTATCATCTTTTTCTGAGGCAGAGTTGAGGCCTAAAGGACTTTCTCCATACTTTGAAAATATCCACAGTTTGAAGATAATATATGCTTTCTTCTCAGTGTAGGCAATGTCTGTGCATTTCAGGAAGGAACAAGCTCACGGAGGGGCCCGTCAGCACCTATCTCTGTGCACACCTGCCACTCAACGAGCATATTTTGCCTACAGCTAATGTCTGCTGTGATTGATTCCCAGCAAGCCTCTCAAAATGGATATCACTCCAGGCTCTTAAAGGATAGTTTTTTTGGAATTGTTTAACCTCCTAAGAAGCAATAGAAGTTCTTAAGAATAACTTTTATGCCAGAAGTTGAATAACTTTGTACAGCTTGTTTTTGTTTTTACCAGAATATGTAGAGAGAACTTAATGAGGTGCCATATGTCAAGTCTGGAGTCAGATTAAAAACAAATAATTAAAATATATCCCTTTTCCATCAAAACAGATTGTGATATGTTGGTGGAAGGAAGCTGAATCTGACATGTCATGTTTTGACAGTTTTTTTTTTTCAAGAAAAAATCAGTCATATTGTTAGAAGTATTGTACTTGAAAGTTGTATTTTTCTTCCTGTGGAATAAAAAACTGGAAACTTAAAACTGTGGAAAGTTTTAAGTCATAATTAATTGAACCTGCCATGTCTATTAACCTGCCATAATGAAATAAGGAAGGCACATATTTTGGGACATATGGAAGCATCTGAGGAACATTCGCTTGGCATATAGACGTCAAAGAGTAAGAGAAATGTTGAGAGGTTTTATGTGTGTTGATGGTGGGATGTGTGCGTATGTGTGTGTTGTGTGTTTGGGCAATTTCACTTCTCCTTAAATTCAACTTGACTTTAACTGTGCAACAGATTATTCCTCAATGAGGACAGACATTTTCTAGTTTTTTTTTTTTTTTTTTTTTTTTGCATGAATGAGGGATTGATAAGTCCTTGTTGACTTTTTTTTTTTAACATTAAATTATAATACTTTAGGCCAAATCTTCAGGATGTAAAAGTAAGAATATAACTTCTATAAATAATAAGATTCCATTCTTATTTCCCAGTATGGCATAGAAATAAAGTATTCAAATCACCACTTTGGTCAGTCTGACATGGAAACATTTGATGGCATCCTCATCACAGGGGACTTTAAACACATAACCTGGCCATAGAGCGGGGACTTTTTGGACCCCACCTGGAGCTAACTAAGCAGGGGGGCTTCTCATCAGCGGAGGCAAAACCCTGGCATCTCTCCTTAAGCCGACTTCACACAGGGAAATTACATGAGCCTGGAAGCTCCACCAGGTCACAGATTAATTAAGATGGTCAAAAATAACACACTTTCTAAAGATAAAGTTTGGGGACACTCAGAATGCACTGGCCAGCATAGGTAGAATTATCCAAAAGCTGATTTCTCACCTGAAGAGCCCAGTTCCTTGACCGCACACTTTCTTTTGGTTGGGTGAAGCTAGGAAGGTCTCTCAGAAGGCTTTTTGAGCTATTCGTGCTAATTAGATCTGTGACAAAGTCACACCACTAGGGGCTTTTGGCCAGACCTCTGGTTGGCAAGATTGTGTGACACTATGGGAGTTTACCTGCTCTTTAAAATAGAAGGACCCCTGGCATCATTCTGTCCTGTGTTGCTGTTCTCTTGAACACTTGTCATTCATCTCCGTTTGCCTTCTCCCACACCTAAGGGCATGCCACCACCTCATGGAAGATTCGATGGATGTGGACATGAGCCCCCTGGGGCCCCAGAATTATCTTTTCAGTTGTGAACTAAAGGCCAACAAAGATGATCACTATGAGCTAGATAACGATGAAAATGAGCACCAGTTATCATTAAGAAAGTCGGTTTAGGGGCTGGTGCAAAGGATGCTTGCTGATTGTTGAGGCAGAGGCAGTAAATTATGAAGGCAGTCCAATTAAAGTAACACTGGCAACTTTGAAAATCTCTGTACAGCCAACAGTTTCCTTAGGAGTTTTGAAATAACATCACCAGTTGTTTTCAATGGTCATCAGAGAAATGCAAATCAAAACTACATTGAGATACTATCTCATGCCAGTTAGAATGGTGATCATTAAAAAATCTGGAAATAACAGATGCTGGAGACGATGAGGAGAAATAGGAACACTTTTATACTGTTGGTGGGAGTGTAAATTAGTTCAACCATTGTGGAAGACAGTGTGGCCATTCCTCAAGGACCTAGAAATAGAAATTCCATTTGACCCAGCAATCCCATTACTGGGTATATATCCAAAGGATTATAAATCATTCTACTATAAGAACACATGCACACAAATGTTCATTGCAGCACTGTTTACAATAGCAAAGACCTGGAACCAACCCAAATGCCCATCGATGATAGACTGGACAGGGAAAATGTGGCACATATACACCATGGAATACTATGCAGCCATCAAAAACGATGAGTTTGTGTCCTTTATAGGGACATGGATGAACCTGGAAACCATCATTCTCAGCAAACTGACACAAGAACAGAAAACCAAACACCACATGTTCTCACTCATAGGTGGGTGTTGAACAATGAAAACACATGGACACAGGGAGGGGAGCATCACACACTGGGGTCTGTCGGGGGGAACTAGGGGAGGGACAGTGGGGGGTGGGGAGTTGGGGAGGGATAACATGGGGAGAAATGTCAGATATAGGTTATGGGGAGGAAGGCAGCAAACCACACTGCCATGTATGTACCTACGCAACAATCTTGCATGTTTTTCACATGTATCCCAAAACCTAAAATTCAGTAAAATATATATTTTAAAAAAAAACTAAAAAAAAAAATCACCAGTTGTTTTACCATGGACGTGTGCTTCAGGGCCAGTGCATTTTCGTGGACAGCATTTAGTGGCTGTGGAGGAAGAGGCAGAGTCAGGAGATGAAGAGGAAGAGGATGTGAAACTCTTAAGTATATCTGGAAAGCAATCTGCCACTGGAGACGGTAGCAAGTTTCCACAGAAAAAAGTAAAACTTGCTGTTGATGAAGATGATGATGAAGGAGATGATGAGGAAACTGAAGAAAAAGTGCCAGTGAAGAAATTCATATAAGATACTCTAGTCAAAAGTGCACAAAAGTCAAATCAGAATGGCAAAGACCCAAAACCATTAATGCCAAGATCAAAAGGACACGAATCCTTCAAAAACAGGAAAAAAAAAAAAAAAAAAAAAAAAACTCCTAAAACACCAAAAGGACCTAATTCTATGGAAGACATTAAAGCAAAAATGCAAGCAGGTATGGAAAAAGGTGGTTCTCTTCCCAAAGTGGAAGCCACATTCATCAGTTATGTGAAGAATTGCTTCTGGATGACTGACCAGCAAGCTATTCAAGATCTCTGGCAATGGAGGAAGTCTCCTTAAGAAAATAATTTAAACAATTTGTTAAAAATTTTCCATCTTATTTCATTTCTGCAACACTTGATAATACAGAGTGAGAACTTTCCCTACAGTGTTTGATAAATGTTGTCCAGGTTCCATTGCCAAGAATGTGTTGTCCAAAATGCCAGTTTAGTTTTTAAAGATGGAACTCCACCCTTTGCTTGGTTTTAAGTATGTATGGAATGTTATGATAGCACATAGTAGTAGCAGTCAGACACGGAAATGGTGGGGAGACTAAAATACACATTGGAAACAAAACTCAGTATTTTAATAAACTTAAAAAATAGAAGGATCATCCCATCTTTTATTTGTTAGAAGTGAGCTTCTAAGCATTATCCCAGAGATTCCTTTGTAGGAATTTCCAGAAATCATCTCCTAGCTCAGTCTTGTGAGATCTCTTATCTCAATTATGCATCCATCGCTGCCCCCTCTGGGGTTTTGTTGTTGAACTGAGGAAGGTCACAGAGACTACACATTTTTCTCTAGACAGCCAATGTCATGAACCACCAGCTGAGGAGTAGCATACAGTTTGTAAAGTATTTTGATCTGAAAGTCAGGAAACTTGGATTGTAATCCCATCTCTGCCATGAACCAATGTTTTGACCTTTCACATTTAAACAACTTTTTACCTCAATTTTTCTCCCTAAAATTGAAGCCGTTGTCATACTGACCTCATAGGGTTATGGAAAACATAAACCGATGATATCATTGTTACCTTATGCTCATAGCATGACAGCACTGGTGACCCTTAGCAGAGGGGATTGCAGAAGGAAACTAAAGAATTAACTAAAGAATTCTCTTAGAGGTCAAGAGTACAGGTTTGAGTGTGGGGCTGCTTGTGTTCAAGCCCCAGCTCTTGCATTTACCTTGAGATCTTAAGTAAGTTAGTTAATTTCCCTGTGGCTCAGTTTCTTCACCTGTTAAAGTGCTAATTTTATAAGGTTTTCAAATATAAATGAATGTAAGTTCAAAACTTGAGGTTGTGTGTGGATTAAGTGGTCTTATGTATATATTACCATATCCCCTAATGCTACACAAGGAGGCTTGCAATTGAATATTTCAAACCTGTTTTTCCTCACTACCCACATACACCTTCCTCCTGGCCAGTAGAACATGTCCATGCTGTGACTGACTTCTGGATCTGCAGGTTCATATTGTGTGTTGAAGCTATGGGTGGTAGGAGTGTTCCTGGAGGCACTCCACCCCTGAACAGCTGGCAATAGCATGACTGTGCAACCACGTAAATATTACCAACTTGAGCCAAACTAACTGTGTCTCCAGAGTTGACAATCAACAAATACAATACACAATAAAATCATACAGTATTGTATTGGAGTTTGAGTATATGTAAAGAAGGAAAAGGTACAATAGGCAGGGGAAATCAGGAGTCACAGTTGGAATGCAGTGAAGAAGGTGGAGCTGAAAATGGACGCAATATTAAATGCAGGGCTTATGAGAGGCCTCGTTAAGAAAGCCAGATTTGGCTAGGTACATTGGCTTATGCCTGAAATCCCAGCATTTTGGGAAGCTGAGGCAGGCAGATCACTTGAGCCCAAGAGTTTGAGACCAGCCTGGGAAACATACAGAAACCCCATCTCTACAAAAAATACACAAATTAGCCAGTTATGGCACACCTGCACTCCCAGCAACATGGCTGAGGTGGGAGGATCACCAGAGCCATGGAGGTGAAGGCTGCAGTGAGCAGAGATAATGCCACTCACTGCATTCCGGCCTGGGAGACAGAGTGAGACTCTGTCTCAGGAAAAAGAAAAAAAAAAAACAGTGAGATTTGTGTAAAGACTTGCTAGTAGTGAGAAAATTAACAAAGCAGAATATCTTAGGAAAGATACTTCCAAGAAAAGGAGCAAAAACTCCACAAAAACTAATTGCAGACACCCAAAGGGAAGCATGTCTGCTATTCAAGGACCAGGAATAAGAGTCAATGGGGTTGGAGTACAGTGAGGGAGGTGGAGAGTGATAAGAAGGGGTGTGTAGAAAAGGGAGCCAGGGGAAGGAGAAGGAGAAAAATCAAGTAATGCCTTCTGATCTTACTAACTTGATTCTTTTCTCAGAGTAAAATGCAACCATTATATGGTTTTGAGCACAGTAAAGACTCAGTTTAATTTAATGTTTAAAGAGGGTTATAGTAGTTACCTGGAGTAAATACACTGGACTGCTACAGCAATCCAGGTAAAAAAAGATGATGGCTTCAAGCACTATGGACAGACAAGGAGAAACGTAAAAATTAATGTCAAGTGTCTGGAGATGCATTTTGAAGCAGATCCAACAGGATGAGGTTAGAGAGTAGATACAGAGTAAACAAAACAGAAGAGTCAAGGATGACTTTATTAAGATGCTTGGGCCAGAGAAATGAAAATGATAGCATTGGTATCAACTGAGATGAAGAGGTCTGGGATGGAACAACTACTGAGATGAATAAGTCTGGGATGGAGCAACTTAGTGGAAAAAGATTTGTCTAATCTAGGACTTGAGTTTCAGAGACCCGTTAAATAGCTAAGCAAAGGTGTGAATAGGCATTTGCATATTTGAGTATGGAATTTGGGAGAGAGGTCTGAGCCTGTGACTTAAATTTGAGAGTGGTTATCACATAAATGTAGTTTAAAATCAAGTGACTGGATGAGGTCATCAAGGAAACAAGTACTACATAAATAAAGAAAAGACCAAAAATACACCTTTCCATTACAAGACTTCTAAATAGAACTAAATCTGGGAGAAGTGTTAAATATGACAGTCTTCAATTTATCATCCAAAAGTCAGTCCGTATCCTTGTCAATCTATAATTGCCAAATGCATTGCAAGTGATAAGAAAGCTATTTAACTAAGTATATTCTACAGAATTACTTTCATAAACCATGATTCAAGAATATGCGTTGACTGTCACCAAGAATGATATATACAGTGGTGTTACGGGGAAAACCTCTGTATGATTTTGCAAACTTCCTTCTGGGAATTCTATCTATTTATTACCCATTTCCATAAGAGAAATCCTGGTTTAGCACTTTCTTTCTGAATTCTCAGAAAGACAGATATAACTTGTCTTTCCAAACACCTGATATTTTTGGTTTTGATGCAATAACAAGAAATGCATATTTCTTGAGTTTCCTTTCTGTGGCTACTGTTGAATCAATATGGGAGAGTGGTTAAATGCCAATAATCTGGAGGTAGACCGTCTGGTTTCTTGTCTCCCTCTATCACTAACTCACTATGGTATACTGGGAAGTTACTTAATTTGCCTTTTCCTTAGTTTTCTCATTTGTAAAATGAGGACAATAGCATTAGCTACTAGATCTGTGAAAGGATAAAATTAACTAATTTATCCAAGGCATTTATAATATTTATTTAACATATATTAAGCCCTATGTAAATTTTAGCTATAATTATTGGTAGTACTGCTATTAATAGGCAATATATATGGAGATCTGACTATGTTCCAGGGGTTATTTTAAGCAGTTTACAGAGATGATCTCATTTAGCCTTCTACCTTGTAAACTGCACGTCCTTACTGCTGCTACCCAATGAGTGGTGTACACAGAAAAGGGGGAACTCATCACTTTTTGTAGCCTGAACTTTCCATTACACATTCTCTGTTTCTTTTCCTATTTGACATTAGTTGTTTATTCTTCAGCAGTTATTTAGTCTTATTAATGAAAAAAATTTCAACGTGTCTTCAAACGTGAAGGTAAAAAAATATAAGCATTGTTTTAAAGCTCCAAAAGTTTTCCATATTATGTGTAACTGCTCTTGAGAACATTACACATTTTGTTCTACATCATTGTAAGACAATGTACTAGAACATGAGAAGCAAAGGATTGAGCATCAGGACACGTGGGTCCTACCAGCAGTTTTGGCACTAATTCCCGGGTAACTTACTTCTAGACATGTAAACCTTCTAGATTGCTGCTACTCCAGTGCCATTCTGTCAGACATAAGGATCGAGTGCAACGTGCTCAAGGAAATCAACACAGTGCTTCCTCCAGCAAAGCGTCGTTTTCCGGAAAAATTGTGAGCCGAAAGAAACATGTGCTTAGGAATGTGACAGACTCACTTGCGGCTAGCTCCTGATCTCTCAGCAGAGGGTTGATGGTAGCTGTGGGATGCCGCAGCTGCAGTCTGTCTGTGGACTACGGTTCTAGCAGCATTGCTCCGGAACTTCACGGTCATCATCTGTAACAGGATAGGAAGGGCTATTTTGCTAGTGGACTTGATGGTTTATATTTGTAACAATCTGTGAAAATCCTTGATTGCCAGTGCAATACCGAGAGAAAAGCCAAGTCGAGTAGAATTCATAGGCCTCACTTGACTACCTCTGAATGAGAAAAATGATACCTGCATCAGTTATCCTCCAGCATCAAAGCCACTGTTTGCACCCACTGCTCAGTTCTTACCCTAAGAGAATGATCCTCTCGTGGAGGAGAGGAGCAGCTGGACAGCTCCTCAGACTTCATGGTCACCAGCTGCTTATCACTGAAGGAAGTGTTCTCTCACTCTGCATAGTCCTGCATGTGCCATTGGTACTTAGCCTTACTTACAAGACATTTGTTCTACTTTTCTCCTCTTCTAAAAAGAACTCATTCAAGTGGTCACTTACATACAGCAGCTGGAAATCTTTAGGAAGGAGTGTTGGGGTTCACGAAGAAGGAGGAGGCGCACCTTGTCTTTCTAAAGCTGTTTGGACTGAATCACACCAGCTCCTCTGGTCGGTAAGTGCTACCTACACCAAGCCTGCCCTACGTGCCTCTAGAGCCAACATTTTTTAATCAGGAAGACCCACGGTATGGGAAGTGCAAACCAATACACTGCATAACAGACAGTCTAGCAGCTCTAATCTCCAGCCACCACCTTAGGCTGTGCACAACACGGAGTACATCCAGGACCACGTGCTCTTTACCAGCCCAGGAGGAGCTGCAGCTGCAGTAGTTTGGGTCAGATTCTGTTGTACAGCTTGAGAGAAATGGAAGAAAATCAGAAGGGAAAATTACATAAGTTGTCATTGAGCTGGTTGACATATACTCATAGAAACTAAAGGTGCAGCACATTCACATAGTTCTAGAATAAATGTGGTTATTTGTTACACACGTGGGCACCTAAATTCCATGCACAAGGCAAGAAGGGAGGATCTGAATGGCTGGCATCTTCGTTGTCACTGTGGACTTTTTCTCAGAACAATTAATTTTCCTTGCCGCTCTGTTTTATCTGACTAAAGTGCTCAGGCTCTGTCCCCATGAGTTTGTGCTGTCCCACCACAGTCCCTATAAGAGAAATTCCCACTTAGATGTGTCTTTATACCTTAGGAGAGAGGAGTCAACGTTTATCGAGCACCTGCTATCTGCCTGGTTTTGTATGGGATACTCGTCAACCATGAATTCCTCTAAAGCTTACAGCAACTTTAGAGATAGCTAAACGTATTCTCATTTCATATCTGATCTATTTTGTTCAAAAGATAACTACAAATATACAGTTCTAGAAGTAAAACAATTATTGATTATTTCTACTGGATGTTGGCCACCACACCAGTTGATTTCTGTCTATTTCAGGAAGACATATTCACCCACCTGTGGGCCTTCATCATCACAATGATTCGAATTGGTGTGTCTCATTTCTTATTGTTGCCTAAAACACAGCCAATAGCCATGGTAATGACAACCTATGCTGCCTTGCATATGAACTTCCCCTGCATAATTTTTCTCTTAATAGTCATTAGCAGCAGCTGCTGTGAAATAATACCTGCCAATGTCTACTTAGCACAGAAACAAAAACTTTAGGTGTGTGATTTACCCAAAGTTAACACACATACCAGGGATGGTTGTATCGATGGAAGACATCCTGATGCAGGGCCTGAGGTGACTGATGTTTATAGCCAGGGCTGTGTCCCAGGGAGACCCACATAAGTGGTTTCTAAAATATCCATACGGCAGGAAGAGAGTTGCCAGGGAAATCTAATCCCTTTTCCACCTCCCCTGCAACCTGAACATTATCAAGGAAGTGGAGTCGAGGAGGAATCCTGTAGCACCTGTTGCCTCCGAGTGGCACAGGAAAGGGGCAGCTAATTGAGTTTGAGGTCTAATTGCGCTCAGGCTCTAGGGCTTTCAGCTGTTGTTAGTTTGGATGCCAATTAAGATCTTATTTCCTCTTTCATAAGAGAAGTCTTCTGAGGAAATGGCAGTTTTATTTCTTTTCGAGGTGGCATGTCTCCCTTATTGACCCTTTGTTTTATTGGGAGCCACTTAATACACTGTTGGCTGAAAGGGAATTAGGCTCAATCCTACACGTGAGTGAAGAAAAACAACATTCCTTCTGCAGAGCTGCAATTTACCTGTTAGACCTAAAACAAGACAATACAAATGAGAAGTGAGATGAGCATGAAACTAGCCAGCTCACATTCACGCAATATTTTATTGTTTCCAAAGAAAATGTAGGATGAGTACTAAACCTAGAGAACGTAAAATAAGAGAAGACTCTGGAGGTTTGGGGTTTTGTTTTGTTTTGCTTTATTTGTGTTTGAGAGGAGTCAGGGATAGTGGCTGCAATGGCTAGTTAGGCTCTATCTAATCTAAACAGCTATTTTTGACAATATGGGGGAAAGACAACATTTTCTGAAAGAAGGAACATCTCACTGTCATTAATAAGAACAATGTATAATAGTTCAATAAAGCCACTACATGTTTTATGAAAGTAGTAGTCTCCCTTTGAATTCTTTTATGTTAAAATATTTTTATCGAACTTAGTTTTTTAAATGCATTTGGTTAGGATAAGTTTATAATTTCTGGTCCAACCTGGATGGTTCTTGTTTCTTTCATTATAATGCGAGTTTCAGTCTTCTCACTGTGTGCATGTACTCCAATCCTGGATTCGCACTCTCAGCAGACAAGTTTCAGGCTCCATTTCTGTCTTACCTAGAAAAGAGAAACTCTTGTTCCCTCAGGACTACTAGGGAGAAAACATAAGACATTCTGAACACTCAAACTCATCTTCTTAGAACCGAAGTGACTTGTTAGGCAAGTTAGGCCCTGGGTGGCCAAGCTCATATTTATTTAAATCAATGTGAGATACATTTTTGCCCCCTCCACGGGATCCATTCGCCCGAAAAACTATTTTCTTGTCTCTGCCTCCGCTTTCCTCCATCATTTTTGCCAACCTGGAGAGGCCCGACTGTCTTGTGGAGCCACCTTTCCTGTGCCTGGGATGTCTAGATTCAATCAGAAAAATAAAAGTCACCCTAATTTAACAGAGACTTCAATAGAAAGAATGCATTACAGTAGTGTCAGAAGACAAAGACACCAAATAGAACTCACAATACAACAGTCAGAAAACATTATTAACAGAATGCTCCCTCCAGTCTGGAAGGACAAAAGAAGCATGTCAGAACCTGAAGGCAACTACAACTGAGGTAATCCTGCCCCTACCAGAAATGTCTCCCAGACAGAGACAGAGGAAAACACCCTCACTTCTTTCTTCCCATGCTGTAATCTTTAAGCCTTCCAATGACCAACGCAGTCAACATCAGATGACACGGAGTACAGAAGGCCCTGGAAAATTAGAAGTATTCCTTGAGGTTGAGAAAAAATCAGAAATATTCAGAAGAAATTCAGTTGTGCAAAGTTAAAATGTTTAAATACCCTCCATCAACTCGGCTAAAATGGTTATTTCCTGCCAGTGCTATCTGATAAATTTCTATTGCCTGTTACATGTTTTTTGACAATGTTTTTAAAAACTATTTCCATAATTCTACATTTTTTGTCTCTCTGTGAACTTTCAGTTATCGCTATGTATTTTCTCTAAGCTATACAAATGTCTTAGCAGAAATATTAATTTCTAGATTGGGTCTTAGATGGAAAAACACTAAACTTTTCAATCGGAGAGAAATAAGCGAATTTCTTATTGAGTAAGGATAAAAATTAAATTGTTAACCAGTGTTGGTAAAACTACTCCTTATTCTTATCCCATTTCTGCACTCATATTCTGAGATGTAAACTGAGATTAAGCAGCTTGCCTATCTTATATTTTAGAACTAAATCAGACTGAAAGCACATAAATACCCCACAGTAACTTAAATAAGCAAAGGTTGCATGTATTTCATGCAATGAGAAGAGGCTATGACATACCCCAACGGCCTGCACAATGACTCTGCAAGCTCACCAAAGACCCATTTTCCTCCCATATTTTTTACTTTTCTATATTATTGCTGCAAAATGGCTGCTGTACCTGTAAACATTGTATCAATATTTTAGCATAAAGAAGGTGGAAGGGCATAGGAAAAAGAGAAAATTGGATCTCTTCCTTTTCAAAGACTCTTAAGAAGGATTGTTCATTTACGTGTATCCTTAAGACCAGACTAGAGAGCATAACAAGGAAAATTAATAATTCTGGCTAAGCACTTTTCTACCTTGCTCAAAACAAATTCCATTAGCTTGTAACAAAGGGAGATTGAGATCATCTGGACAGGCGTCAGTATCCAATACAGGCCATTCCTTAGTCTATCCAACATCCAGACCTGCACTCTTTCCATCCACACACATCCACAAAATACACTTCCTAGCTCCCCAAGGGAAATGACCACAAAATCTCACCCACCCCAAAGTCCGGCATTTCTGCAAACTATGTAGTCCTGTGCCTAAGGTAAGATGTGACTCTTAACCATCTGATAATGAACTGGCACAAGATACCCATTATACAATAATGGAGAAGAAACAAGATAATCTCTTGGTCTGGAAGGGGTAGAAAGGGCAACACGATGGTTCCTGGAACATAGCACAACTCAAGACCATCTGAAATGGAATGGTTGGTGCCTTGCCCTAACAGAGAGGTGACTCTCTTGGTCTTGTTTGTGGGATATTTTTCTCCTCTGTTGCTCTTCACACCCCGACAGCTCTACCCTCTGGGTGGATTGCTCACATTAATTTCTTCATGAACACAGTGGGATGGGCCCCAGGGAGGACAGCCTTCTTAGGAGATGGACCATTTTGCAGCCCACTTCCACGATACAAATTTAAGGCATTAGGGGATTTCTTAGTCGATGATGAAACAGGTTGTTGATTCTCTGTCTGGAGTTGGCAATGCACTTTTCTCAGACAACACAGAAGTCGTGTCTATCTGCCTCTGCAGCCAAAGTTGTTGTCTAGGCATATTCGTCAGGCTATTTTACTTTTTAATCTCAGCAGCAGTTCTCTGTGGTCTAACCTTCTCTCTCCCTTAAGTTATAGTCTATGTTCTGAGGCAATTCAAAACAATAGTCTCTAGAGAAATAACAACATCCTCGATTATGACCTGGTGGAAAATTTTCCTTCTTTGTCTTTCGGATTCTAACTGAGAGGTGTTTGAAAGGCACTAACACCCCAAATTTATCTACTGCTAAAATGATTGCTTTTCAGCTACAGCATATGCAAGTTTCAGTTTAGGATATAGAAACTGGCTTTTTAAATCATGTAATCTTGATTTAGAAACTCAGGCTAGGTAACAGTTTAATTAGATTTGACAGCCTGATTTAAGCTTAATAGATAAGAAATATTTTAAAATGTGTGAATTTGAAAATGAGTGGAGAAAAGTGAAGCCAAAAACTGTTGTATTTTCTTCATAACTGAATTACATAGCAGTCACAGGATGCACACCTATTATCTGTTTCCTCTATTCCTAATTTGACACTTCTAAGTATCCAAATTTAAGAAAAACAAATTCTAAAAATCTAATGTCAACACAAGGGCTAAAGTTAATAGAATTGTATTGTATTAGGCATTTTTGCAAACAAATAGGTTGTTTTCACACAAAGTAACTGAGGTGATATATTAACCTGCTTCACTACTATTACCATTTTACTAGTGTATCACAAAACAGCAAATTGCAAACCTCAAATATATGCAATATAATATATTAACATTTTAAAAACAAACAAACAGAAAATCAGTCTCAATCAACACAGATTTTGGACTGCTGGTAGAAAATACCCCTTACCGGAAAGTTTGTCTTCCTGTCTCTGTTTAAAGTCTGACAGTGCAACACCAAGTTCATGCTTCTTCACCAGGAGGACTTTACCAAAGACGGCATGCAGCAGCCAGCACAGCCATGCATTTTGTACTTTTCCTACCATTTATCCTCACTCTGCAGTTATGGTTGGTGCTTGGTTGTATGTGCCCAAAGTACCACAAAAGAGTTTCCAAAAATGTTTTTCTTGACCAAAATTAATCTCAAGTTTCTAAGCTGTGATGGTTGCACCTTCATTTCCCACTACCTTCCTCCTCCTCTCCACTAATTCCAAAATCTAAGCTTGTTATTTTCGTTACCACTTTGTGGTAAATGAAAGCATGCTTAAAACAGTAAGACTTTTATTTTAAATGTGTAACCTACAAGGAGAAGAACGGAGATGAGCAGCCTGGGTCTGAAAGGGCCCTCTGCAATGCCCCGTAAGACCCCATCATCTTCCCATTCCACCACACTTCCAGTGGGGCTCTTCTCCACATGACTGCAAGGCATGACAGCATCTTGTGCTATCACAACTTTACTCAAATGAAAAAGATGAGGGAAAACAGTGAAGAAAGGAAAGAGACAATGGACTCAAAAAACAGGCCAAATAAAATGTTCTTTTGGGGAGGTTAGCCCAGGGGCCACACCTGGAAGCATCTGCTTATTTCCACTCAGCCAGCACTAGGTGGGGTGACCATTCCCACTCATAAGAGGTTTACTATCAGGACACAACTTTGATGGGCACATTAATATATCAAAGTTGGAGTCGTTTTTATCCAATATTTGATTATTAAAATGTTTAATCATACAGAAAAGTTGGAAAATGATGCACTGGAAACTCAAGTACACACCACGTGAGTTCTACAGTGAGTTCTACAGTGGACGTGTGTTCAATTTGCGTTATCACTTACCTACCCTTTTATGAGCCATTAATCCATCCTGTTGTTTAATGTATTTCCACATATGTTGCATATTCCTGTATATGCCACCCCAAGAACTTCAGAATCTGTATCATTAACTACAATTAAATAGTTTATGCTTATATAAGCAAACTTTATCTTGTGTGAAATAAACAAAACTTAAATGTATCTTCATTAGAAGTTAGCAGATGCACACACTTGTGTAACCAAAGCTTAAGTTGCAGAGCACTGCTTACCCTTGATAAAGCAGCCATGGAACCCTCTCTGTTAATGCTCCCCCCATTTCCCCACTCTTCTGTTTTTTTTTTTTTTTTTTTTTTGAGATGGAGTTTCACTCTTGTTACCCAGGCTGGAGTGCAATGGCGCGATCTCGGCTCACCGCAACCTCCGCCTCCTGGGTTCAAGCAATTCTCCTGCCTCAGCCTCCCGAGTAGCTGGGACTACAGGCACGTGCCACCATGCCCAGCTAATTTTTGTATTTTTAGTAGAGACGGGGT
>PVKV010022864.1:0-34476 GCA_004027835.1 Alouatta palliata | reverse complement strand
TAGCCTTGTAGTATAGTTTGAAGTCAGGTAGTGTGATGTCTCCAGCTTTGTTCTTTTTGTTTAGGATTGTCTTGGCTATGTGGGCTCTTTTTTTGGTTCCATATGAAGTTTAAGGTGATGTTTTCTAGTTCTGTGAAGAAGGTCAATGGTAGCTTGATGGAGATAGTGTTGAATCTATAAATTACTTTGGGCAGTATGACCATTTTTCACGATACTGATTCTTCCTAACTATGAACATGGAATGCTTCTCCATCTGTTTGTGTCCTCTTTTATTTCCTTGAGGAGTGGTTTGTAGTTCTCCTTGAAGAAGTCCTTTACATCCTTTGTTAGTCATATTTCTTGGTATTTTATTCTCTTTGTAGCAATTGTGAATGGGAGTTCACTCATGATTTGGCTCTCTGTTAGTCTGTTGTTGGTTTATAGGAATGCTTGTGATTTCTGCACATTGATTTTGTATCCTGAGACTTTGCTGAAGTTGCTTATCAGTTTAAGGAGATTTTGGGCTGAGATGATAGGGTCTTCTAAATATACAATCATGCCATCTGCAAATAGAGACAGTTTGATTCCCTCCTTTCCTAATTGAATACGCTTTATTTCTTTTTCTTGCCTAATTGCTCTGGCTAGAACTTCCAATATTATATTGAATAGGAGTGGTGAGAGAGGACATCCTTGTCTAGTGCCAGATTTCAAAGGGAATGCTTCCAGTTTTTGCCTATTCAGTATGATATTGGCTGTGGGTTTGTCTTAAATAGCTTTTATTATTTTGAGATACATTCCTTTGATACCTAGTTTATTGAGAGTTTTTAGCATAAAGGGCTGTTGAATTGTGTCAAACGCCTTCTCTGTATCTATTGAGATAATTGTGTTGTTTTTCTCTTTGGTTCTGTTGATGTGGTGGATTACATTTATAGACTTGCATACATTGAACCAGCCTTGCATCCCCAGGATGAAACCTACTTGATCGCATGAATAAGCTTTTTGATGTACTGTTGTATTCAGTTTGCCAGTATTTTATTGAAGATTTTTGCATCTATGTTCACCATGGATATTGGCCTGAAGTTTTCTTTTTTTGTTGAGTCTCTGCCGGGTTTTGGTATTAGGTTAATATTGGTCTCATAACATGATTTGGGAAGGATTCCCTCTTTTTGGATTGACATAGTTTCGGAAGGAATGGCAGCAGCTCCTCTTTGCACATCTGGTAGAATTCAGCTGTGAACCCGTCTGGTCCTGGACTTTTTTTGGTTTGACAGTCTATTAATTGCTGCCTCAACTTCAGCCCTTGTTATTGGTCTATTCAAGGTTTCAACTTCTTCCTGGTTTAGGCTTGGGGGGGTGCAAGTATCTAGGAATTTATCCATTTCTTCCTGGTTTACCGGTTTGTGTGCATACAGTTGTTAGTAGTAATCTGTGATGATAGTGTGTATTTCTGTGGAATCGGTGGTGATATCCCCTTTATCATTTTTTATTGCATCTATTTGATTCTTCTTCCTATTCTTTTTTATTAATTTGGCTAGTGGTCTGTCTATTTTGTTGATCTTTTCAAAAAACCAGCTCCTGGATTTATTGATTTTCTGAAGGGATTTTGTGTGTCTATCTCCTTCAGTTCTGCTCTGATCTTAGTTATTTCTTGTCTTCTGCTAGCTTTTGAGTTTTTTTTTTTTTTTTTTTTTTTTTTTTTTTTTTTTTCTTTTTTTTTTTTTTTTTTTTTTTTTTTTTTTTTTTTTTTTTTTTTTTTTTTTTTTTTTTTTTTTTTTTTTTTTTTTTTTTTTTTTTTTTTTTTTTTTTTTTTTTTTTTTTTTTTTTTTTTATCTTACTCCTCTAGCTCTTTTAATTTTGACGATAGGGTGTTGATTTTAGACCTTTCTTTTCTTCTCATGTGGGCATTTATTGCTATAAATTTCCCTGTAGACACTGCTTTATATGTGTCCCAGAGATTCTGGTATGTTGTATCTTTGTTCTGGTGAGTTTCAAAGAACATCTTTATTTCTGCCTTCGTTTCATTGTTTATCCAGTCGATGTTCAGGAACCAGTTGTTCAGTTTCCATGAAGTTGTGTGGTTCTGAATTGGTTTGTTAATCCTGAGTTCTGATTTGATTGCCCTGTGGTCTGAAAGACTGTTTGTTATGATTTCTGTTCTTTTGCATTTGTTGAGGAGTGATTTACTTCCAATTATGTGGTCAGTTTTGGAGTAGGTGCAATGTGGTGCTGAGAAGAATGTATATTCTGTAGATTTGGGGTGGAAATTTCTGTAGATGTCTGTTAGGTCTGCTTGGTCCAGATCTGAGTTCAAGTACTGGATATCCTTGTTAATTTTCTGTCTCATTGATCTGTCTAATACTGACAATGGAATGTTAAAATCTCTCATTGTTTTTGTGTGGGAGTCTAAGTCTCTTTATTGGTCATTGAGAACTTGCCTTATGTATCTGGGTACTCATGTATTGGGTGTGTATATATTTAGGATTGTTAGCTCTTCTTTTTGCATTTATCATTTTACCATTATGTAATGCCCTTGTCTCTTTTGATCTTTGTTAGTTTAAAGTCCATTTTATCAGAGACTAGGATTGCCACTCCTGCTTTTTTTGGCTCTCCATTTGCTCGATATATCTTCCTCCATCCCTTTATTTTGACCCTATGTGTGTCCTTGCACGAGAGATGGGTTTCTTGAATACAGCACACCAGTGGGTTTCGACTTTTTATCCAATTTGCCTGTCTGCATCTTTTGATTGGGGCATTTAGCCCATTTACATTTAGGGTTAATATTGTTATGTGTGAATTTGGTGCTGCCATTCTGATGCTAGCTGGATGATTTTCCCATCAGTTGATGCGTTTTCTTCATTGTGTTGATGGTCTTTACCATTTGGTACGTTTTTGGAGTGGCTGATACTGGTTGTTCCTTTCTTTGTTTAGTGCTTCTTTCAGGAGCTCTTGTAAGGCATGTAACGAAATCTCTGAGCAACTGCTTGTCTGTAAAGAATTTTATTTCTGCTGCACTTATGAATCTTAGTTTGGCTGGATATGCAATTCTAGGTTGAAAGTTCTTTAAGGATGTTGAATATTGGCCTCCATTCTCTTCTGGCTTGTGGGGTTTCTGCCAAGAGGTCCGTTATGATTCTGATGGGCTTCCCTTTGTGGGTAACCTGACCTTTCTCTCTGGCTGTCCTTAGCATTTTTTCCTTCATTTCAACCCTGGTGAGTCTGAGGATTATGTTTCTTGGGGGTTGCTCTTCCTGAGGAATATCTTTGCGGTGTTCTGTGTTTTTCCTGTTCTTGAATGGTAGCCTGCCTTGCTAGGTTGGGGAAGTTCTCCTAGATGATATCCTGAAGAGTGTTTTCCAGCTTGGATTTATTCTCTGTCGCATTCAGGTACACCTATCAAATGTAGATTAGGTCTTTTCACATAATCCCATATTTCTTGGAGGCTTTGTTTGTTTCTTTTCACTCTTTTTTTCTCTGATCTTGCCTTCTCATTTTATTTCATTGAGTTGATCTTCAGTCTCTGATATCCTTTCTTCTGCATGGCCTATTTGGCTATTGAAACTTGTGAATGCTTCGCAAAGTTCTTGTGCTGTGTTTTTCAGCTCCGTAAGGTCATTTATATTCTCTAAGCTGTTTATTCTAGTTAGCATCTCATGTAACCTTTTTTCAATGTTCTTAGTTTCTTTGCATTGGGTTAGCAGGTGTTCTTTTAGCTCTGAGAAGTTTGTTATTACCCATCTTCTGTAGCCTGTTTCTGACAATTCATCAGATTAATTCACCATCCAGCTTTGTTCCCTAGCTGGTGAGGAGTTGTGATTCCTTGGAGTAGGAGAGGCGTCCTGGTTTTTGGTGTTTTCATCCTTTTTTGCACTGGTTTCTTCCCATCTTCATGGCTTTATCTACCTGTGGTCTTTGAGGTTGGTGACTTTCAGATGGGGTCTCTGAGTGGACATCTTTTTTGTTGATGTTGAAGCTATTTCTTTCTGTGTCTTAGTTTTGCTTTTAATTGTCAGGTTCCTCTGCTATAGGACTGCTAGAGGTCCACTCTGGACCCTGCTTGCCTGGGGATCACCTGTGATGGCTGCAGAACAGCAAGGGTTGCTGCTGGTTTCTTCTTCTGTTATATTCATCCCAGAAGGGTACATGCCAGATGTTAGCCTGAGCTCTCCTTTATGAGGTGTTTTTCTGGGTATACAGGCATCGGGGAGCTGCTTGAGGAGACAGTCTGTCCCTTATCGAGCTCAAGTGCTGTGCTGGGAGCTCCATGGTTCCATGCAGAGCTGCTGGGCACTTATGTTTAAGTCTGCTGCATTTGAATTGATAACCACCTCCTTTCCCAGATGTTCTGTCCTAGGAACGTTGTGCTTTATTTATGATTTCCTAATGTGCTGCTACCTTTTTTCACAGATGCCCTGTCCCGCACTGAGATAGGCCAGTCAAAGTCTGCCAGCAGAGGTATTGCTAAGCTGCCATGGGCTCTGCCCAGCTGTTGTGTGAACTTCCTTGAGGCAGTTACAACTGCCTTGGTAATGGCGGACTGCCTTTATAGTGGTGGACTGCCTTGGTATTCAGTAGTGGTGGATGCCCTTACCCCCACCGAGCTGAACCGTCCCGGGTCCAGCTGCACTTGCTGCAAATCTCTCATTCCAGAGTGTTTCCGATTGCTTGTTTTGTGGGGGTGGTACCCGTCAAGTCAGATCACCTGACTCCCTGTCACAGCCCTCTTCCTTTCAGTTGAATGGGCGGCTCTGTCTCCCAGGCGTTCCAGGTTCCAGTTGAAATGGCCACCCAGATTGTGTGAGTTTCTATGAGCCAACTGGAGGCACCGGCTGAAACAGTCATTTTGGATACTTGTGGCAGTTTTCGGCCGGGGAATCTCCTGGTCTGTGGGCAGTGAAAACTCGTTTGGAAATGCGGTGAACACTCACAATCTGTGTCGTTCTTTCTGGGAACTGCACTCTGGAGCTGTTTCTATTCGGCCATCTTCGAGAAGATCAAAAAGTATGTTTTTAATCTGGTGGATTGAGTTGACATTTTAATATATCAAATTTCTATTTGTATTTGTATTTGGGTTTTTTTTTTTGACTTTATAATTTGTTTCCCACTGCTTAGTCTCTCTATTCAACATACCATGTCACAGTCTTTCAAATATAGAGACTTTGGTACATATTTCAGTATCTGGTGATGCTAGCTGCTGATCAGATGGCTGTGGTTCTATGGTGGATCTATGAATTTTCTTTTTTTACTTCATTTCAAGTGTTTCTTTTATACGAACTTTAAATCTCACTTGCTGACTTTGAAAATTTTTGTTGGTATTTTACAGAGGTTACACTAAACATAAGGATTGAATAATAAATTACATGTTTTTGGTGTTGAAGTGTTTTATCCAAGAAGAAAGGATGACTTTTCATTTGTTAAAACCTACATTAAGGCTTTAATATTTAGCTCTTTATGAACTAAAATTTATTTAAATTGTTTCCTGCCTTGGTTGTAAAGGTTGTGCTTTAACTATTTATGTATTTATTTATTTAGTTAGTTTGCTTTCACTTGTAACCTAGAACAATGTCTTCCATGTAGTTGTTAATTTGATTTTGTAAGTATTCATTGACAGAAGTAGTTCTCAGTGATGTGGTTACTATCCAACTAAAAGAATATACAAAAATATTATGTTGGTTGTAATGGCAAAAATCCACAATGACTTTTACACTAGCCTAATACATTTAGAGTTCCATTTGACTCTTAAATTTTCTCTTTATTGTTATTGTTTTTTGGGATGTAGTCTGATTCTGTCGCTAAGGCGGGAGTACAGTGGCAGTGGCATGATCTTGACCCACTGCAACCTCCGCTTCCCAGGTTCAAGTAATTCTCCTGACTCAGATTGCCGAGTAGAAGGGACTTGTGTGTGCCGCCACACCTGGCAAGTTTATTATTAGTAGTAGTAGAGATCTGATTTCACCATGTCAGTCAGGCTGGTCTCAAACTCCTGACCTCAAGTGAGCGAACCATCTTGGCCTCCCAAAGTGTTGGGATTACGTGCCTGAGCTACCATGTCCAGCCTAAATTTTCTTAACTCAGAATGTGTTCTAGAACTTTGAAACTGACTTTTGCAAAAATAAAAATGTAAAGTACACAGTTAACAGATAACCTGTCAAATTATTTATACAGCTTTCTGTGACATACTTCCCAAGCTACCTACATATTTTTTAATTTATGATTTTTGGAGTGTATAGTAAGTGAATATATTTATGAGGTACATGAGATATTTTGATACAGACGTATGATGTGTAATAAGCACATCAGGGTAAATGGAGTGTCCATTGCCTCAAGAATTTATCCTTTCTTTGTGTTACAAGCAATCCAATTAAACTAGTTTACTTATTTTTAAATGTACAGTAAGTTAGTGTTGATTCTGTAGTCACTTTGTTGTGCTGTCAAATACTAGATCTTATTTATTCTAAGTTTATTTCTGGACCCATTAGCCATTCCCACATCTCTTCTCCTACCCCCTACTACCCTTCCTAGCTTCTGGTAACCATCATCTACTCTCTATCTCCATGAGTTAAATTGTTTGAATTTTTAGCTCCCACAAATGAGTGAGAATATGTGAAGTTTGTTTTTCTGTGCCTAGGTTACTTCACTTAACACAGTGACTTCCAGTTCAATTCATGTTGTTGCAAATGACAGGCTCTCATTCATTTTTATGGCTGAGTAGTGCTTCCACTTTTCTTCATCCATTCATCTGATGATGAACACTTAGGTTGCTTCCCAATCTTGGTTATTGTGAACAGTGCTGCAATAAACATGGGCATGCAGATATCTCTTTGATATACTGGTTTCCTTTCTTTTGGATATATACCTAGTAGTGGGATTACTGGAGCATATCATAGCTCTAGTTTTAGCTTTGAGGAACCTCCAAACTGTTTTTCGTAGTGGTTGTACTAATTTAATGCCTACCTATCATTTGACTATTCCTTCTCTGCATCTCCATGTACCATATAGATACTTCTGTTCTACTCTTGTGCTCTTGTCAATCTCTCCCTCTTAGACTGTAAGCTCCTTCGAGGTATTGACTGTGACTCATTTGTCTATGCAACCTCCTATTATAATGCCTTTCTTAAGGCTGCCCTCTGTTAAATTGTCGTAGGATGATTTCATGCCAACAGAATTTTGTGAATAGAATTAACTGTTATGATTCTAGAATTCAATACTTTAAAAACAGGCTGATAGGCTTTTGCAGAATCAAGAATATAGGATCATTAAGCTGGATGTTCAGCATTTACTTTCTGTTTATAATTTAAATATGGTAATGTGACCCACATTTGAAAGATTTCCTTTCAAATGAGAAATTCCCACTTTCTCTACTGGTTCTATAATGTAGGATGTTGACTGTTTTCAACTATAAAGGCATATCACTATATCAGTTATTTACATTAAGCCTGTATTTTCTTTCTATAGCCTGCCGGGTAAACGAAAGCCCAAATGACATTTTCACGAACGTATTTATTTTTTCTTTTTATATTTTGTTTATTTTCTCTTGTTGACCCTTAATGAAGACAATGAATAAACAGAGCTGACTTTCATGCAGTTGATTTTTATTTTTGTTTCGTGCTCAAGAAATCCACTGCCCAGTGAGCTGTATCAACTGCACTATTGCAACATCTGAACCAACTGTGGCCTACATCGTTTGATCAAGATGACATAATTGTTTTATTTATTCTTCTTTTACAATTATAGCCTGCAGATTAATTGGCATTATTATAAGAGTCAAGCTTGATCATGCTACATGCTGTATTACAAGAATTTCTCTGTGTCTACAGTGGCAAATTGATTAGATAGAATTTATTGACATACAATGCCAAATAATTGATTAATTATACTAAAATACTTTTTATACGTAAATGGGTTATAATAACTAATTTGTAGAATGGAAAAATCATGCTTATGTGTTTTGGGGTTCCCTTGAACCCTAAATTACTTAGGAGTTTGTCCTTGCCAACTCAGTTATCATATATCATTAGTCTTGTCTTCTTTTCTGTCATTTCTCTAGTAAATTTACATCACACTAATAATTCAAGTATATTTTGGGGAGTGTTTACCTTGAAAAAATATATTTCTTGAGATCCTATTTTTTATTTTAATGATCTTTGATATGTTCTGCCATAAAACAAGTAAGTGCTATTGTTGTACTGATAACAGAGACTTATTTGGTCTGTCCAGCTGATCAACTGAGGAATTGCAGTCTGTAACCATGTCTAGACAAAATGCAAATGTATTTGATACCTTTTCTTACCATCTGTATGCATTTGGAAAGTATTAAGCATTACTTCTCTGAATTGTTTCATGGAACTAATTATCAACATTTTAAAGACATCTTTGCGTAGATGGTGTTTTATTTTTTGGAATACATTTATCCTTACATTTATTTTCTAGAAAGACATTGGGAGAGTCATTCTAATAACAGGATGGGAAGGAATTAAGGTAACACTAATAGGAAATGAAAAACTTTGAGACTAAAATATATGTTTTGCTTCCAATGAGTACATTTACTATTGACACCTGGAAATTTTAGGACCCCTGAATGATGAAAGAAGAGAAATACTCAAAATGAGAGCAAGAGAGTTGTGGGTACTCCCTTCACATCTACTGAACACCTTCCATTAGCTTCTGTGCCTCTCTGTATGATTTTTCTGATTATATGTAAGGCTTAATTGAGTGTAAGTAAAAAGGCAGAGAAATTAACATCCTAGAAGTGACCCTTAACTAACAACTAGAAACGATCGGTAGATACGTTCCCTTCCCCTTAGGCAGAACAACTGAGGGGTGTGTTCCATACCATTTTCCAAAGGAGGTGAGTCCCAGTTCATCATGAAACTAACTTTTCTGTGTTGATTTCTTCCTTCTCCTTTCACACTTTGCCACATCTCTGCCAGTGTTTTCTACCAAATGAGCTAATTTTGCTTAAAGTCTAGTTCAGTCTGATTCTCACCTTAGACAGTGAATAATGTCTGTGCTATCTCAGAATTTAGGTGGATGGAAGAAAAATGGTATTCTGTTTAGTACATTTTAGTTGTACAAACAAAAGAAACACCTCTTTGCTCTTGGAAGCTTGCTTGCTCTTTTCCCTAGACCAGAGCTTTTTTTTTTTTTCTCTAATTGGATCACTGCCCAATTTCCCTTCATACCAGATCTCTCTCTGTTGAAGTTGGGTTGGAGCACAAAGACCAACTTAAAGGCCAATGAGAAAGTATACAGACCCGTACGTTCAAACCCGTCCAAACCTTGGAATTTTACCTCCCTTGTCAGTGAATTGGTATAGCAAGCCCTTTCAGACATACTTAAGGTAAGAGAGAGCAAAGGAAGCAAGACAGTGGAGAAAAGAGGGTATAAGTTTCTCAACATGGTGCAAGAGAATGTTGTAGGTGGGTTCTCATTCTATAAAATCTTTTCCTGCACTGCCAGCTCGCTCATTCTATACAGCCTGATAATGGCTCTAGAATGCCTTGGAGGCAGAAAGAATCAAGGAGGAAGGAAGGAAAAGGGAGTGGGAAGAGACCAGAAAGAAACTTTCTACCCACTTCCTTCTTAGCATAGGTATGTCACTTAAATCAGGGTCATGGATGTTTGCAAATTTGAACAATACACCTCAGAATTTGGGCAGCCTGTATCGTATACCAGGAACTTAAATTACTCATTCATGCCAAGATGGGGAGTGACTCAAGATGACTTCATGTATCTCTTAAAAATCTCGGTCCTTGGCCGGGCATGGTGGCTCACACATGTAATCCCAGTACTTTGGGAGGCTGAGGTAGGTGAATCACCTGAGGTCAGGAATTCAAAACCAGCCTGGCAGGCATGGTGAAACCCATTTCTGCTAAAAATACAAAATTAGCCAGGTGTGGTGGTTGGCGCCTGTAATCCCAGCTACTCAGGAAGCTAAGGCAGGAGAATCCCTTGAACCCAGGAGGTGGAGGTTGCAGTGAGCCGGGATCACGCCACTGCACTCCAGCCTGGACAACAATAGCAAAACTTCGTCTCTAAAAACAAAAAAAACCCCTCCATCCTCTGTGAGATTCTTCTAACATGTCAGAGGTCACAGTTTCCTATAGGGGGTGATCCCCACACCACATTCTAAACTGACATGATGCTTCTCTCCTATCCCTAAGCTATCTCCACTCCATTTTTCTTTTACTTTTCACAATACTCAGCCTTCTAGGAAAGCAAGATGACACTGGTCTTAAACATGCTATGCTTTTTTTTTACCTCATTATGTTGTTGAGTATATGATCTCTACTTCAGGAATGCTTTTTACCTTCCACATGGAGGTAAAGTTTAGTTTAAAGCAGTGGTCCTTAGTGTGTTGTCCTTGGACCAGCAATGTGAGCATCAACCAGGGCGCTTGAGAATCATGCAGAATTCTAACCCCACCCAAGCAGACTGCTTTAGAAAAACTCTAGGAGTAGAACCTAGCAATCTGGGTTTTAATAAACCCTTTAGGTGATCCTGATCCTCCATAAATTTTGGGACCTACTTGGGTAATGATTGACCCCTGTAAATACTGGGAACTGAGACGTGAAAATCCCACTCTAGCTTGGTGTAAGTCTAGACAGCCCAGTTGTTCTACCGGACCCCTTTCACCGAGAGACAAAATTATGATTGCCAATGTTCATTGATCTTGATTCAGGAAGTTGGTGAGAGGGGAAAAGAAAGGCTCATTAATTTCTATTAGGGCTAGGCCTGGGGAATTGTAGTGGGGGATAGATGAAGAGAAAACCTATGGTATTTGGTTTTTTTCTTCCTGAATGAGAGCGGATGCCCTCCTATTTCAAAATATCTCCTCCACACTGATGGAAATTTCACCAATTAGAGTTAATAAGAAAACATTCCGAAGCATGTTAAGGAGTATGTGGGAAGATGATTAGTCATAAACTTGAAGCGAATTAGCTTTCATTCTAACCTGGCTGATATACTTTAGGTAAATGAGAGTTTGATTTGGGGGAAGGGTAACTCCAAACAAGACACACAGGAAGCTGAGTAAGAGGTGTCCGGACTTCATGAGGGTGTGTGTGGTGGGGAAGGGGGCGATGGTCAAGAATTTAGGATGTTAGAGGCCTTGGTGAGCTTGGACAGGGCACCGAGTGGGAGGAGAGAAGTGTTGAGGTATATGACCAAGCCAGTACCAATTGTTTCTTTCATTTCAGATCCCTTCTAGGGGTCATTAGCTCTCAGTAGAGGATAGTGGTTAATTTAAATTTTTTTTAACATCCTCACTTACTTCTCCCTCACTCATTTTTATTCTCCTAGATTCAGAAGATTAGAGTTTATGGAAGCAAACTGGTATTTTTCCAGCAATAGTATGGAAAATAAGCTGCAAAGATTCTGTCTTGAATGAATTCTAGGCACCACCAGTAAATGCTACAAGAATAGCTTGACCTTTTAAAAAATGACCAGTCTTTGTGCTAAATGTGAAAGCAATGTTATGCTTCCACTGAGTTCCACAGATCTTTTTTTGTGTGTGTGCAGAAAAATACTAGCGGGATATAGCACAAAAACTTCAAGGTGGGAGAGACAGCTCCCCTAGAGAATCTGTCCTTGAAAAGGAGGGGAAAGGGCCAGGAGACAAATCGGTGTAAGTCAACCTGGAAAGACAGGATTTTAGGAGGCACAAAGGACAATAGGCGTTTCATGGATAAGACAGTCACTGTTTTTTGACACCCAAGAATTTCTGGGATTTGGTCCACAACCAGGTGAAAACAGGAGCTGGATTTAAAAAGCTTTCTTATCCCTCTTTGTGTCTAACTGCTCACCATCTTCCTACCTCAGTGTTTCTTTTCTTTTTTAGGTTTGTCAAGTCTGTCACTTTTTTGTGTCTAACTTTTGGTGAAATTACTCTCACAAAAGATACTTAACCTATAGAGGTCAAGTGTCGGAAATTGTTCAGTCACTAACGTAAGGTCATATGGCTAGCTAAGGGCAACAGAGAGATCAGTGGCTCCATGATCTTGCCATAATTTCATTTCTGTTATTATTTTGGTCTTTACGTAGACCTACTGGCTCTGCATAAATGTGGTCAATTTGTTGCTAAGAAGATTACAAAAATAATAGCAACCTTGAAGCTTGAGAACCTGTCTATAGCTCATCTAAGGTTTTTCCTCACACAGTAGGGGGCTGGCAAGTTGACTTCGATTTCCACTATGTTCTCTCAGGATCAGCAGAGAATAAATTTGTATTGAGTTCATACAGTTTCATTCAGTATGCAGGTGGAAGCAGTGAAACAAATGCAGGGTGGCGGATTTCCCATGAGTTGCTGCCAACATGAACCAGAAGCTTATTCAGAAGAATTAAATGGACATATTCTAAATATACATTTACTCACATCAGTCACTTCCCTCCCCAGTTTCCGGTACTTCTCGTTCCTTTGCACTCAGTTTATTAGCAGGAACCACTACCTATAATCTTGTTAAGAGCAGTTAAATAGCAACAACTACAGGTACTGTTTAATTTGCTTTCAGGAAACAGGCTTTAATTGAAGCGTTCCCATCACTTTCTATGTGTTTCCCAAAATGTTAGAGGTTTAATTTGCTCTTACTGCCCATCATCAGGTAAGAAAGCTTTCATGGGAAGAAAGTCTTAGATAAAGTTCTCAAAATCAGAGAAGGATGAGACTTAGTGAGAAGTAAAATGTGTAAATAAATTCACTCTGCAAGGATTTCTAGCTGATGAATATTACTTTTGTTATAGAAAACGGCCAGTGTTTAAGATTCATTTTAGATTCATTCATTAGATACGTGGTTTACATATCTAATTTGGAGACCTAGATATTAGCTCAGAATTCCAAGGATAAGGGAATTCTGAGCTATTATCTAGATATCCAAATTAGATATGCAAACCATGCTGTCTTTCTCAGAGGTCTGGACTTCAATATGCATTTCAAATGGTCAGGCTATGCGGGAACTCACTTTCTAGCTTGGATCAGAGAGAGAAACACCAGGTATTGTCAGAAAAGTCCTCAGGGGCTCACCTGTCTGTTGGTGGCCTCCTTTTGAGCCCTAACAAGGGAGCCAGCTCCAGGATTTCTGCTGTTGTTTCCTTTGATTTGCCAATAGCCTCAGCTTCCCTAGGTTCCCAATTCCACTCTGCAATATACTTTTTCTGCAGTATATGATCTCTGCTGCCAGCCCTCACTAATCACCATTTCCTCACAGCTCCCTTTTATATCTGACACTAGTGTTCAGTAATGAACTATGCTAAGGTGACCCAGAGTATTGGGCCTGAGCCCTTTCTTTGATACCTGGTTCATATTGGTAAGCCCTTATAAGAAACAGCCCCCAAATCTCAGTGGCTTATCACAGCAAGGATTTATTTTTTGCCTCCATCACATCTTAATGCAGATTAGGAGGCTATCTTCCAAGTAAGAATTTAAGCTTCTGGGCTCTTCCTTTAGGGGGCTTTGCCATCCTGGAGTTCTTCACTTCTGGTCAGTGGGGGGGAAGGCCAGTAGGAACTTTTAGGGGCCAGTCTTTTCAACTGGAAAGAACTAGTTCCATGGCTCCAATCTAATTGCAAGTGAGACTGGGAAATGTACCGTTTTTGTGCACGTGGGAAGAGGAAATGGTGTTGGTGAACACCTAGCTACTCTCTGTTACCTTATCACTGGCTTCCAGTGAAGGGAGTAATATTAAGGAATCACTGTACTGGCTAATGGAAAACAAAGCAAGCACAGATTGAATGAAATTACGTTTCTCTTCAATGATTACTTAACCATACCCCCAAATTTTACTATTTATTAGCAGGAACACCAACGCGAAATTCTAGAGGTCTGAATTACTTTATTTCTAATTATGACTTTGATATTACTTAGATAGTTTTAAACATATAGAAATAAGTTCAAAACATTCTTAACCCAGTCAGCAGTCATCTCCAGAGAAGCTTCTGAGAATAGTTTATCTCATTTTTGTGGTTAGTGTCAATAAAAGATACTTATGGATCATCTGAATTAATAAGTAAGTAGTTATAGATGATTAAGATGATATCTAAGACTTTTCCTTTCTTCTGGCATGATGGTCAGCAGCCTAGCCCATGATAAGAACTAAGAAATACAAGCTTATTTCTTTTTCACTCCTCTGATGAGTAATTTCTCTGATGAGTCTGAGAATGGTCTTTGAAATCCTTGTTAGTAAGTTGAAGCTTATGTTTGTTAGAGTCAGTCCATTTTGTGTCTTTGCTGTGTTCATACATTTTGTTTTTTCAGACTTGGAAATCCATGGTCAAATTCAATATCATTTGTACAGTTATGTAAAAACACAGAGAGGACTTTTATACTTTCACATTGTTGGTGGGATTGTAAATTAGTTCAACCATTGTGGAAGACAGTGTAGTGATTCCTCAAGGACCTAGAAATAGAAATTCCATTTGACCCAGCAATCCCATTACTGGGTATATACCCAAAGGATTATAAATCATTCTATTACAAAGACATCTGCACGTGTATGTTCAATGCGACACTGTTTACAATATCAAAGACCTGGAACCAACCCAAATGCTCTTTGACAATAGACTGGACAAGGAAAATGTGGCACATATACACCGTGGAATACTATGCAGCCATAAAAAAAGATGAGTTTGTGTCCTTTGTCGGGGCATGGATGAATCTGGAAACCATCACATTTTTTTTTTTTTTTTTTTGATTTACGAAGAATAGATTTTACCGTGCTAATACAGGATGTTACCACACTCACTCCATGTAAGGCATGGCTTGTTTTGACAGTCTTTTAGCTTATAGCCCTGGCTCATGCTGATATTTTTTTAAGGTAAATGAGTTTCTTAGTTTATTAAGGCAATACTTCTTTCCTATACCCCTGGTTAGTTCAATTTGATGACTGACTGGTTTTTTTTTTTTTTTGAGACAGAGTTTCGCTCTTGTTACCCAGGCTGGAGTACAATGGCGCGATCTTGGCTCACCGCAACCTCCGTCTCCTGGGTTCCAGCAATTCTCCTGCCTCAGCCTCCCGAGTAGCTGGGACTACAGGCGCGTGCCACCATGCCCAGCTAATTTTTGTATTTTTAGTAGAGACGGGGTTTCACCATGTTGACCAAGATGGTCTCGATCTCTTGACCTTGTGATCCACCCGCCTCGGCCTCCCAAAGTGCTGGGATTACAGGCGTGAGCCACTGCGCCCGGCCTGACTGACTGTTTTTTTAATCTTGGTTGAAGATTCCTGAAAACGATGTTGCCTGAAGTAATTACATTCACCTCAAGGAAAACTGTATTGTCGTCGTATAAATGTCATCAAATATTTAAATCCTTTATTTTATCTTCTGAGAGAACAAGTATATCATTTAGGTTGTCTTTTAGGCCAACACTCTCCACACTTAATTTTGGATTTTCTAGTTTCATATTTGACTAATATCTTATGCTATAAAATTTTTAAATAATTGACTAGTTTGAATTGATTTAAAATATTGTTCTTTCTCCCAGAGAAAGAGAATTCATTGTGTAAGTCAATAAGTCATGCTGTGACAGGTAAAGGTTTTCTCTATGATAATGCATTTGAATATTGCTTTAGGAAATAGCTGTAAATGCTGCGTTGTATGGACAAAATAGAAGAGTAACTGTAGTTTTATAGTTTACAGTTTTGATAGATGTATCTTTTAGAGTACCTACTGAACAAAGTAGTAGGTCTATAATGAACTAAATACTTGTGTCTCTCTGAAGATGCTAGGGGATAGTCAGACTTATTCCATTAGCCCTCTGAGATCAGATAATTCCTAAGTCCTGACAGCTCCATTTTTTCCTGATTAGAATGAAGATAATGGTCCCTGTGCCCAACGTGTGGGATGCTGGGAGACCTAATGAGCTCAATACCTCTGAAAATACATATGTAAAAGTGTCAATAGTCTGACTCCTTTTTAAAATTAAGGAGTTAGAGTAAAATTGTCAGGTAAAATACAGGATACCCAGTTAAATTTAAATTTCAGGTAAACAACAAATAAATTACGCTTGATGTATCTGGGAACGTTAAGTTGGGATTATTGAGAAGCAGTCCCTGTGATTTTCCTAAGGAAAGAGAAATTTCCTATCCCTTCATGTTGCCTACATTGGTGACTAATTTTCGGGAGGACCTTTTGGAAGCTCCTGTAGTCAGCGTTAAGGAAAGCCCCAATCAAAGTTCTGAAAGGAGCAGCCACATAAACTGAACAATTCAGTAGCTACTGCTGCTTAAGAGATTTTGATAACTGATTCATAGACACTTTGAAACTGAAATTCAAGAAAAATCATCTAATTTGTTCCATTTAGAGATGAAGACTCAAGCCCAAAGCTGTCAAGTGTTTGCCATCACACAGGTAGCTAGAAAAAGGGCCACAGCTAGAACTTCATTTTCCTGACTCCCAGGCCAATGTTCTTCCCATTCCACCATGCTGGGTGTGTGGGCTCCATCCAAGCAGCCACCTGCTTTTGAAACTAAAGTTTAATTTAGATCACAGACATGTCCATTCATTTACATATTATCTATGGCTACTATACCTGTACAATGACAAAGTTGAGTGATTGCAACAGAGACTGCAAGGTTGGCAAAACTTATTTTTATTGTCTGGTAGTTTACAAAAGAGGTCTGCCAACCACTGCTAAAGGAGAAAGGGTTGATTGTCTTCACCTCATGATTGTAAATATATAACTGGCTTTGCTTTTATAATCATCACAGACAGAACCATACTAAATGTATACGTTTTTTTCAAAAATGACAAAGCATAAGCTGCACAATACCATGGACGAATACATAGATTAACGGCAGTAGTCAGTTTCAGAAAGGTGGACTAGAAATTGTAGGAACTTATTTGTTTTTCCTTCTCATGCTTTTGATCCTATAATGAGGGCAAACTACATGATTAGTGAGTAATATTGACAGGTCACTGTGCACAGGGCATTGTGTCTGTTTTAGGCTTTCTGAAATAAGTTGTGGTGTTTAGATTCTGCCATCAAGATAAGTAAGTCATATTTTATAAGTCTGTTAGATTTACTTCGTATTATCTATCACATCTTAAATAATTCCAGGAATACAATGTGATATTCAGTATATATTCATACAAATACAGATGCTTACACATTAAGCTATCCTCTATGTCTTCACAGAACAAATTAAGAGACAGAAGCAGATCTAAGGTCTTGTCTTAATTTTATTCCTCTCAATAAGGCAATGACAAAGGTTATCACTAGAAGGAGTGCATTCCTCTTCCATCTGAAAGTGTTTAAGCAGCTTCAAGAGGACCTTCAGTAAGTTGTAGAGAAAAGGGCTGGACCACTTGGCTAAGTCTCTTTTTGTGCAAAGGTTCTGTGATACCAGTCTGTGACATTTCGGAAGTCTTGTGTACTGTCTCTTTTGTATCACAGTGACTGGAGTCTTCTCTCAGGCAGCCTATAAGGATAGACATTCACAATATCACAAGGGTGTCTGAATCCTGACCCACTATCCATGTTTTCCTAACAGGACTGTTTTAGAAGTTTGTTACGTCTGCATGAAACAACCCTGGAAACCACATCCTTAACTAAATTGCTCTCACGTATATGTTGAAAAATATTCATGGCTCTATGCCTGGCCAGGTTTGTGTCAAACATTGTTTTATATTTTATTTTTTGAAGCTATATGTATCTTGTATCTGTATAGATATCAAACAAATTATGGTTTCCAACTTGGAAAATATCAAACAAATTATGGTTTTCAACTCGGAAAACCACAATTTGTTTGAAATCACACAGAGTACACTGTAATGTTAGATAATGTGTTAAACTACGGTGAGGTAGGTATACCTGACCTGTGCGGATTCTGCAGTAGTTATTGGATCTGACTTTCTGTAGATGGTGAAGAGCCATGTGAGGACTAGTCCTCATTCTTCTGTAAGAATCCTTCTCTTTCCTTGGCTACAGAAGCAATGAAGAGAACAAGTAGTAAATGACATTTATGCTATGCCACATGCTTTATATATTACTTCATTTAATCCGCAGAATGAGTTGAGTATTGTTAACCTTCCATTTTACAATGAGCCTTAGACAGTTATGTAATAAGCTCAAGGTCACAGAGCTTTTGAAGCAAAGAAGCTGGTATTCTGATTTAGGTCTGTTGGATTCTGCAGCCCCTACTGGGGCGATTTTACCACGTCTCCCACTGGCAGTGAAGAGTCCAAGTAACTCAGACTTTGGCTTTCTGATTTAGCCATAGCTATTTATAGCCTGTTTTTACATCGATTCAAATGTTTTCATTAAGCCCTTGCTGTGTTCAAGGAACTGAGCCAATTGTTATAGAAATTCAGAAATACTTCATCATCCTCAAGGACCCTCAAGGATCTTATAATCTAGTTGGGCATGAAAGACATGAAGATATGAAAAGATAACTGAAAATGGAAGGCAGTCCATGCCAATAGCTGACTAAGTAGAATACGTTAAGTGCTACAGGGGCTTTCAGACAGACAAGTCACTACCAGCTGCAAGCAAAACCAGAAGGAATGGAATTGGAATTCGAGTGCAGTATAAGATGATGTTACAGCCCATCAGTCAGTTGAGGATTGCAGTCTGTGCATCACATTTAGTCTACAGACGTGTTTTGTCAGCTTGCATAGTGGTTATTTAAAAAAAAATTAGGTCAATTTACATGAAAATGTGGTTCTGTTTTTTCTCAGATTTTTCAGAATACTTGGACCATGCATGTTCATGTGGCAAAAGTCAGAACCTGTGTTTTCCAGTTAGCTGTGGCCTCTGCCCTCTTGGAAGCTACAGCTTCTCTGCTTCCTTCATCTATGCTTCTCATCTGAACTTGTGGATATTTGGCCAAGATTAGGAAAGTGAAATCCAGAGAGCGAAGTAAAGTTTTTTAAGATCCCAACTTACTATTCACAAGCTAGATGAGATCCAAAGATTTCAAACTATTAGTCTAGTTTTCTTTTAATAGACCATGCTATCATTCATGGGAATTGGTTCATACTTTGGTAAAAGATATATGATTTATTATTCAACATCTATAGAGCTTGATATGTTTGGAAAGGCAGGGTTTTTTTTTAACTTTAGAAAGATAATACTATTCCTACATGAACATTTATAAAATGAGTCTAGCAGGGTCTGGTGTAGCATCTGATAATTAATATTTTTATCATGAAATATATGAATAGTCACCTTAAGTGGCAGAAATAAAGTCTAGGCATAGCCACCAATTTAGATCAGATTTTGATATAGTTTCTTTTTTAAAAAAAAAGTTGTAAATTTTTACGATTTCAGAATTGCATATAAGCTGTAGATGACTATAAATATCAATATTCTCATGTCTGTTGCTCAGGATTCTTACCTATAAATGCAGATAATAGTTTTTGCATTATTAAAGATGTGATATCATACTAACCAAACCTGGACCTTGCCAACAATGTAAACTGCCATTGATCCACAGCCTCTTTCTATTAACAGTTCTTTAAGAGTTGGTCACCTTAAAGCACTTTCCTAACTGGTGATGTAGGTTTTTAATATCATCAATATAGCACATAGTTGGAGTCAGTCAGATCTGTGCCCCAACATTTACAATGGCCTGAGCTGCAATTTCTATATCTGTCAAATGTCTTATATCACTCAACAAGTAATAACACAGTTAAAGGAAAAGGTGTATATAAATAATTCAGTTGATGCCGAAGCAATTGCAGTCTTAGTATTAAAAGCAATGTCTAAAACCACAATTACTTTTGTACCAACTGAATACGTTGTCCAGCATGTCAGGCTTTTTGACCTTTCCGTAAATGATGGTTGTTAATACTAGCGGAAGTACTGAGCAGTGCTGTGGAATCTGAGTGTGGCCAACTGCATTGCAGCTTATTGAAAATAACTTATCCATAATCTGTACATGTATTTCATTCATGAATTCTTGTGTGCTCATATTTAAAAAACTTTCCCTGTATAACTCCTATCTTCAGATATAACAATTCCAGAGAATAATTTTAAATATTCAGTGAACATCCAAATCAAAATACTTTTAAATCTGCAAGCTCAACAGAACCTTAGAGATTATTTAGATAATTGCCTTCATTTTACAGATGAGGCTACTTAGTAATTTATTCGAAGTCATACAGCTAGTCAGTTGCAGTCCAGTTCAGAATAGGGTCTTCTAGAATTCTAGGTCACCTCTTTCTGCTACTTCACTTAGACTCTTATATCGAATTTAATTTCCATTTAAATGTCCCCTCCCATTTGTAAATGTGGGAAATATTCAGGTTAATTATTAATTAAAAAAAATTTTTTTTTTTTAGACAGAGTCTCACTCCGTCACCAGGCTGGAGTGCAGTGGTACGACCTCGGCTCACTGCAACCTCCACCTCACAGGTTCAAGCAATTCTCCTGCCTCAGCCTCCCGAGTAGCTGGGACTACAGGCATGCACCACCACGCCCAGCTAATTTTTTTGTATTTTTTAGTAGAGATGGGGTTTCACCATGTTGGCCAGAATGGTCTCGATCTCTTGACCTCTTCATCCACCCACCTCGGCCTCCCAAAGTGCTGGGATTGCAGGGGTTAATTTTTTTTATAAAAATGTTTACAATTCCCTGGAAAACACCACATTTATTGGGTGGTGGAACTGGAATAGGAGGTTGCTGTCAGAGGAGAGAGAGACTCTATTCCTACTTCATGATGACTTTGTTTCTGCATAAGAAAACTAGAAACTGGAATTGTTGTCATTACACACCACCCAACACATACATAAATACACCTTTACCTTTACTTCCATGTTCAGTTTTAGGTCAAATCCCTGTGGGAATATTCTTTGCTGTTAAGTGGGAATAAAGGGGAAATAAATGGATATAGGTGAACAGATATTTCTACTTACTTTCTTTCCACCAGAGTTGAACTTAACATTATCAAATTGGTATAGAGAAATGATTATACAAATTCACTTTGTAATAGTGGTCTTTATGAATTATATTTTTCTAATCTGTAGAATATCTATTTTATCCCCATGTTTATGCATAAGGAAACGTTACCTGAGAGATGAGTAGCTTATGAAGAACACGTGGTTAATCAGTGGTTAAACTGAGTCTTCAGTTTTGGTCTTTAAGCAACAGGTCCAGGGGTCATCTGTGAAAACTATGAGTCTTTCTTCTCTGTATTTATGGGCCTCAAATAACCTTGGAAGCAAAGGGAAAGAAAAAAGGGAAAGGACTTCCTATAGGCCATTCTTAGTGAATATCTTGCTTGGAAAATTCTGAAAATACATTCTTTATACAGATTATTAAACATGTTTCTTATGGTGCATTTTAATGCATTTTTTATTTGCAGCTTGTAGTTCTTCAGCAAGATTCTCATTCTTAAAATATCTACCTCTTTTTTTTTTTTTTTTTTTGAGTTGGAGTCTCTCTCTGTCACCCAGACTAGAGTGCATTGGTGTGATCTTGGCTCACTGCAGCCTCTCCCTCCCAAGTTCAAGTGATTCTCCTGCCTCAGCCTCCTGAGTGAGTTTACAAGTGAGCACCACCACAACTGGCTAATATTTGCATTTTTAGTAGAGACGGGGTTTCACCATGTTGGCCAGATTGCTCTCGAACTCCTGGCCTCATGTGATCTACCCTCTTTGGCCTCGCAAAGTGCTGGGATTATAGGCGTTCGCCACCATGCCTGACCATCTACTTCTAAAATTGTCACAAATAGGTGCTGTTTTATTAGTCCCATAATAACTAATCAAATTTAATAGCAATAATACAAACCAACTTGCTAAATTAAAATCGCTACCAAAACAAATAAACCTGTGCAATTTTCTTTTCCTATCACTGTTAAAGAAATTTTATTATAGATTTAGGGGGCACATGTACAGATTTGTTATGTGAGTATATTGCATAATGCTGGGGTTTGGGCATTATTCTAGTGAACCCATCACCCAAATAATGAGCATAGTACCTAATAGGTAGTTTTTCAATCTCTGCTTCCCTCCCAGCCTCCCCTACACTGGAGTCTCCAGTGTCTATTATTTCCATGTTTGTGTCCATGTGTACTCCCCCTTATTAGTGAGCACATGTGGCATTTTTTTGTATTGAAATTATTTCAGTTAGTATGATAGCCTCCAGCTCCATCCATGTTGCTGCAAAATACAAGATGGATGAAGCTGGAGGCTTTCCTTTATCACTTCATCCATCGATAGACACTTAGATTGATTCCATAACTTTGCTACTGTGAATAGTGCTGCAATAACCATAAGAGTACAGCTGTATTTTTTATATAATGATTTATTTTTCTTTAGGTAAATACGCAGTATTGGGATTGTTGAAACGAATTTTAGTTCTCTTTTTAGTTATTTGAAAAAACTCCAAAGCTGTTTTCATAGAGGATGAGCTAATTTATGTTTCTACCAGTAGTGTATATGCATTCTCTTTTCTCTCTGTCTTTGCCAACATCTATTTTTTTTTCAATAATAGTCATTCTGACTGGTGTGAAATGGAATCTCATTGTAGTTTTAGTTTGCATTTCTCTGATGATTAGTGATGTCTATCATTTTTTCATATGTTTGTTGGCTACTTGTATAGATTATTTTGTGAAGTGTCTGTTCATGTCCTTTGCCAACCTTTTAATGAATTTGTTTTTTCTTGCTGATTTCCTTAAGTTTCTTATAAATTCTGGACGTTAGCCCTTGTTGAGTGTGTAATTTGCAAATGTTTTCTCCTATTCTCTAGGCTGCTGCCTCTGTTGTTTGATTCTTTTCCTGTGCAGAAGCTCTTGAGTTTAAGTTCCATTTGTCTATTTTTGTTTCTGTTGCATTTACTTTTGAAGTCTTAATCATAAATTCTTTGCCTAGGCCAATATCCAGAAGAGTTTTTTGTAGATTTTCTTCTGGAATTTTTATAGTCTCAGGTCTTACATTTAAGTCCTTAATCAATCTTGAGTTAATTTTTGTATATGGTGAGAGATAGAATTCTGTTTTTATCCTTCTGTATATATCTAGCCAGTTTTCCCAGCAGTATTTATTGAGTAGGGTGTTCCTCTCTCCTCGTGTATTTTTGTTCATTTTGTAGAAAATCAGTTGATTACAGGTATGTAGCTTTATTTCTGTGTTCTCTCTTCTGTTCCATTGATCTATGTGTGTATTTCTTTACTTGTACCATACTCCTTTGGTTACCATAGCTTTGTAGTCTAGTTTGAAGTCTGGTAGGATTATGTCATCAGTGAACAGAGATAATCTGATTTCCTTTTTTCCCATTTAGACACCTTGTATTTCTTTCTCTTGCCTAATTACTCTGGCTAGAACTTCCAGCACTATGTTGAATAGAAGTGGTTAGAGCAGATATCCTTGACTTGTTCTAGGTTTTAGGGGGAAGTCTTTCAACTTTTCCCTTCTCAGTATAATGTTAGGTGTAGGCATGTCATATGTGGTTTTTATTATTTTGAGGTATGTACCTTCAAGGCCTGGTTTGTCGAGGGTTTTTATCATAAAAGGGCATTGGATTTTATTGAATGTTTTTTCTGCATTAATTCAGATGATTGTATAGTTTTTGTTCTTAGTTCTGTTCATGTAATAAATTACATTTATTGATTTGCATATGTTGAATCATCCTTGCATCCATGAAATAAAATCCACTTGATTGTGATGAACTGACTTTTTGATATGCTTCTTGATTTCGTTTGTTAGTATTTTCTTGGGAATTTGGGGATCTCTATTCTGGATAGAGATACTGGCCTGTGGTTTTCTATTTTTGTTGTGTCCTTGTCACATTTTGGAATCAGGATGGTACTGACTTCACAGAATGATTCAAAGAGGAATCTCTGTTTCTCCGTTTTTTTTTTTTTTTTTTTTGAAATATTTCTATAAGTTTGGTACCAGCTCTTCTTTGTACATCTGGTAGAATGTGGCTATGAATCCATCTGGTCTTGAGCTGTTTTTAGTTGGTAGATTTTTTTTTATTGCTGATTCAATTTTATGACTTATTATTAGTCTATTCAAGATTTCAATTTCTTACTGTTTTAATCTTGGAAAGTCATATGTTTCTAGGAGTTTGTCCATTTCCTCTTGGTTTTCTGTTTTGTACACACAGTGTCCATTTCCTCTTGGTTTTCTGTTTTGTACACACAGAAATGTTCACAGTAATCTTTATGGATCCTTTGTATTTTTGTGGTGTCAGTTGTGAGGACACTTTTATCAGTTCCGATTGTGCTTATTTGAATCTTGCCTCTTTTTCTTGGTTAATCTAGATAGTGATATATCAGTTTTGTTTATCCTTTCAGATAACCAACTTTTTGTTTTGTTGATCTTTTGTGTGGCTTTTGGGGTCTCAATTCCATTTATTCTTTGTTGTTTCTGGATGGGCGGGGTGGCTCTTGCCTGTAATCCTAGCAGTCTGGGAGGCTGAGGCGGGCGGATCACGAGGTCAGGAGATTGAGACCATCCTGGCTAACACCGTGAAACACTGTCTCTACTAAAAATACAAAAAAATTAGCTGGGCGTGGTGACACGTGCCTGTAGTCCCAGCTACTCTGGTGGCTGCAGCAGGAGAATTGCCTGAACCCAGGAGGTGGAGGTTGCAGTGAGCTGCCAAGATAGCGCTGTTGCATTCCAGCATGGGTAACAGAGCAAGAGACTCTGAAAAAAACAAAACAAAACAAAACAAAACAAAGCAAAACCCTCACACAGTCTTTGTTGTTTCTTTGCTTTGACTAATTTTGCATTTGGTTGGTTTTTGTTTTTCTAGATTTTTTGGGTGCAGCACTAGGTTGTTAATTTGAGAGCTTTCTATCTTTTTGATGTAGGCATTTAGCACTATAAAATTTCCTTTTAGCTTTTGCTGTATCCCCATAGGTTTTGGTATGTTGTGTTTCATTTTTTGTTCTCAAATTTTAAAAATTTCTGCCTTAATTAAGTTTCTTACTCAAAAGTCATTCAAGAGCAAGTTGTTTAGTTTCCAAATATTTGAGTGGTTTTGAGAATTCCTCTTTGTATTAATTTTTTATTTTGTTTTGTGATCTGATAATATGGTTGATCTGACTTTGATTTTTGAATTTATTGAGATTTGCCTTATGACCATTTTAGAGATTGTTTCATGCATAAAACATGATAATGTTAAAAATGATATTCTGTGAAAAAAATGTATATTCTGTGATGCTGAATGTTCTGTAGATGCCTATTAAGTCCGTTTGGACAAGAGTCCAATTTAAGTCCTGAGTTACTTTATTAGTTTCTGCCTTGATGATCTTTCTAGTGCTGTCAGTGGAGTGCTGAAGCCCCTCACTGTTATTGTACGGCTACCCATCTCTTTTCTTAGATATGGTAGTATTTGTTTCATGAGTCTCAGTACTCTGATATTGGATACGTAGATACTTAGGATGGTTAAATTTTCTTGTTTAATTGAACCTTTTATTATTATGTAATGCCGTTTCTTTTACTTTATTTTTTTTTTCTGTTGTTGTTTTAAAGTATGTTTCATCTGATACAAAAATAGCAATCCCTGCTTTTTTCCCCGTCACTTTCCATTCGCATGAGAGATCTTTCTTTATCCCTTTACTTTGAACCTGTGGGTATCATTACACATAAGATGGGACTCTTGAAGGCAACAGCAGGTTGAGTGCTGCTTTTTAATACAATTTTCCACTGTATGTCTTTTAAATAGAGTATTTATGTTATTTACTTTCAAGGCTAATATTGATATGTGAGGTTTTGTTCCTGTCTTAGCAATGTTAGCTAGTTGCTTTGTACAATTGTATAGTTGCTTTATAGGATCTGTGAACTTTGTAATTATTTGTCCCTTCAGGGTAGCAAGTATCCTTTCATTTCCGTGTTTAGAACTTTTTTGATCATTTCTTACAGGGTTGGTCTGATAGTTATGAATTCCCTTAGCATTTGCTTGCCTGGAAAAGATTGTATTTCTTTTTAATTTATCAAATTCAGTTTGTCAAGATATAAATGCTTGGATGTCATTTATTTTCCTTTAAGAAGGCTAAAAGTAGGCCCCCAATTTCTTCTGGCTTGTAAGATTTCTGCTAAAAAAGACCACTGTTAGCCTGATGGGATTTCCTTTATAAGTAATTTTGCCCTTTACTCTATGCATTCAAGATTTTTTCATTAGCATTGACCTTGGATAGCTTGATGATTATATGCCTTGGTGATTGATGGTCATCTTGTACAGTATCTCACAGGTGTTCTTTCAATTTGTCATATCTGGGTCTTGAACTCTAGCAAGATTAGGGAAATATTCCTGAACTATTCTTTCAAATACGGTTTCTAAGTTGCTGACTTTTTCTTTTTCTCTATCATAATGCCAGTTAGTCATATGTTTGGTTGCTTTACATAATTCCATATTTTTTAAATGCTTTGTTCATTAATTTTTTAAAAATTTTATTTGGGTTGCTTTGTGTTGAATTTCAACTTTCTCTTGGATCTCATTTCAATCTATACTTTAAATTTTTTATCTGTCATTTCAGACATTTGACTTTGGTTAGGATCCATTGCTAGAGAGCTAATGCCGTCTTTTGGAGTTGTGGAAACACTGTCTATTTGTAGTGCTGGAGTTCTCCTTATCTTAGGGAACTACCACTTCTTAATTCTCAAAGAAAATTTTTGATGGGACTGTTTTTAGTTTTTTATCTTTTCCCTTGAGAGTATGAGTATGGTGTATGTTACGTACAATTATCCGGTTTTGTTTCTGGGTGCTTTCATGGGGGCCAAGGCTCTGTATGGGTTCCTTGGTTGTGGATAAGTTCTGTGTGACGGCTTTCTAAGACGCTGCTTGTTGCACCGATATATTGGACATATGAGAAGATACACTATCTCCTGCGGGCCTCTGGGTGTGGAGGTGTCAGGAAGCGCATCTTGTGCACTAGTAGTAAGACCTTCGGGAAGCAGATTTTTTATTTGATGGTGCAGTTCAGGCTCCATTCCAACAGGTGGCACATAAGAGTAGGAGCTGGCTCACCCTCAGCTCAGGTGTAAGTGCCCAACCTGATGGGAAGAGACTGTGTTGGGGTGTTCTCGGTCCTGGGGGCAGGGGATGTGAGTGAAGTTTTGTCCTGATCAGCCAGGAACACAATTCACCTCTCTATCATGGCCCTGTTGCAGGGCTGCGAACATCCAGCTCGTTTAGACTTTGTTCTTTAGCTCCCCACTGCAGGATGGCTGTGGACCTTTTGAAGTGGATATGCCTCTCTGGCAGCTACTAGTGTGCTAAGGGTAGAGCCTTTTCCCTCAGTCTAGAGCAGACAACTGTATGGCTTGTCTGACCTCCATTGCCAAGGTGCTGCTGCTCTGTGTAGGGAGAGGGAGTTGCGCCGCAATCTTCATGCAAGCCCAAGCAACACAGGCTCACCTTCTGCCTCATGATGAAGCACTCTGTCCAAGTGTACACATGACAGCCCCCAGTGAGGAGAACCTCTGCGGCATCCACAACAGTAGATAGGGTGGCGGCCGGGAAATAACTCCCTCGCCATCCCTCTGAACCAGCTGCTGGGTGCTGCCCCTTTCAAAAATTGGTGCTGCAACTTCATTTCCTTTGTCCCCCAGAGGGCTTTGATGAGCTGCACCCTCTCCTCCCTTGAGGCAGCCTACACCAAGTGTTAGATCTCTAGAGACCCCACATCTCCCCAGGGACTCGAGGGTCCCCTGTGCTTGTGAAAGTCTGAGGGGATTATGAAGTATGTTTGCAGGGGATCTGCTGGTGCATTGTCTTGGAGGCAGAGATTTCCTAGACAGGACAGTGGCCCATGATAGGTACGTAACCAGTATGGTACTTGCCATCCCAGTTCAGGTCTGAGTGGAGTGTGAGAACCTCTCCACAAACTGGCTACTTGGTCCTCTGTCCTCATCAAGTTCCCAAATCGGCACGGACAGTGTTGTCCAGGGTTGTGAGTGCGGAGAGTTTCCCCAACAGTTTGATGGGCAGCAGATTACCACAGAGGTGAGGGGAGCAGAGAGGCACTCTCACTACTCCTTCCTCAGGGTTCCATGTTGCTCTGGGGTCAGTCTTACCCAAACTCTTGTCACTTTCCTTTTCTGCACCCGAGCTGCCCTGGCTCTCTTCCCTCAGTTTTCCCTCCATTCTCCAGTAACTGTCATCCCTGCCCCCATTTTCCTTCAGTTCTGTATTCTTTCTACTGTCTTTCTTTTGGTCAGTTGGATTTAAGTTCCTCATATATAATGGAATAGGTGAGTTGGATTCTAGCAAAGGTTCATATTTTGCAGTTGTTGTTTTATGGGTGTATGAACTGTCTTTATAACTCAGAACTAATGGATGTGAAGACATATCTACTTTCTTTCCTTCTTATATAAGTTTCATTTATTTGTGGCCTTATAAATTTCCAGCCTGGTGTTTGAATTATTTTCCTCATAATTTTCAAAAGTCAGGAGTCCTGGGTCTGAATCTGTTTCCTTTACAGCCTTTGCCGTTTTTTGGCATTTATCCTTTGATGGGTCATTTCACTTCTTCGAGCTTTAGTTTTCTCATTAGTAAATGTGAGCTATTAATATCTACTTTAGATGTATGTTATAAATATTAAAGAAGAAAGTGTTGATAAAAACATGCAGCATATTCAGGTCATATGCTAAGGGATCCATAAATATTACTGCTAGTTGAGTGACTTGAAAAAATTATGTTTTCTGTCAGAAGAAATAGTCTCTTCTTACACAAATAAGATGCTAATACCATTTGGTCACTGTTTTTTTTTACTTAGAATAAGGGCCCCTCAGCCTCAAGATCACGATTGCAAGAATTAAGAAAAATGTTCTTTATTTTGCATTAAAAAATAGTGGTGTGCTTCAGTAACAGCGTATTATGATTAGTTATAAGTAGTTTTGGTAAGTGGCAGGTGCGACCTTATTTTAGATAATGTATAAAAATTATTTTTATAGGAATAATTGCTTTGATTTGTCCAAATTATTACAAGAAGTCTTGTGAAAGTCAATTATGATTTCTGCTGACATTATTGATAGATGAGTAATTTGGAGTAACTCTTCCTATGGGGAGAGATGAGAAAATCCAGGCAAATAATTTACAGATATCAGAGAACAAACAAGCCAGTAGAGAGTTACAGGGCTAGGATCCTAGAGGAGACAGAAATACATGAAGATGTGCTCAAAATTTAGGACTACTTTCTCCTGGTACATTTACTGATTCCAGAAGAGTCAACTGCAAGTTTAGTTGCACTTTTGACGGCCCTTAAAGCAAAAGATACTAAACATTAGAGTCCAGAGTCTTACAAAGAAGGATCCCAAGTAAACCTGATAGTCAACTTTTTAGTTTGGGATTCCTCAGAATTTGCCCAAGGCCAGACTTCTAAGAAACTGAATCTCTGCTTTCTGTCACCTCACTCATTGAATTTCAATTAAGAAGACAGTGTATTGTCAGTCCCCAGAAGCCTAGTAGAAGCAAATAAATATCTTCTCTTAAAGAAGATACACCAACCTTTGCCTCAAATTATTTATACTTTTTTCCCAATAAAAACTTATTTATTTATTTATTGTTTGTAGAGAACAGGGTCTCCTTATGTCACCCAGGATGTTCTCAAGTCCCTGGCCTCAAGTGATCCTCCCGCCTTTACCTCCCAAAGTGCCTTTTTTATTTTAGCACACAACAAAAGATAACTAGGTACACAATGAGGGTCGGGGTGCTGGCTGACACTTCCTAACATGTGTTGGGGGATGATCAATTTTAAGCTCTGTATTTTATTTTATGTGATGTACTTTTTTGTCTGCATATTTAAAAGTGATTTTAAAAAGAAAGCAAGTAAATAATTATGAAATGATTGTTGGAGCACTCTGGTGATTCGTTTGTCTCCTCCTTTTATTTTAGTTGACATGTAATATACATATTTATGTGACACAGAGTGATATTTCAATATATGTGTATGTGTGTAATGATCAAATTGGGATCATCTGTGTATTTATCACCTGAAACATAACATTTTTTTTCGTCTTATGGACACTCAGAATCATCTCTTTTAGTTTTTTCAGGATATACAATAGTTAACCGTATTTACCTTACAATGCTGCAGAACATTAGACGCATTCTGTCTATCGAGCTTAATTGTGTGTCCGTTAACCAGTCTCTCCTCCTCCTCACACTTCTCAGCTTCTAAAACACAAAATTCTATTCTCTATTTCCATGTAGCCATTCCTATTTTTTGCATTCCCAATGGGATGACATGTTTTAAGAGACTGAGTGGAGAAAGATACAGGAATACTATAGAACATTCAAACAAGTTTTTCTTTTTCCTTCATAAAAGGGATTTATTTCTAAGACCTCAGAAATTATGTTCTGTAGCTCCTTAAGGGTCACATGGCATAACCAAAAAGTTTTCAGCAAAATGATAAAATTGAGGCTGCCCAGTCACTCAAAATAAAATGTTCATCACAAGGCCTGGAAAGTAGGTGGGTTTGATAACTCCTCTATCAAAGGAAGAAGACAAATCCCTTCTCAGATTTTGTGTTTGTTTTGTAATCTTAAGATGAAAGTTCAAAAGAGGGAGAGTGAATGGTGAAAAATAGGAATCATAAATCTGTTGAAATGCAGCAGTCTGCTACCATGGAAATTATTTTACTTGTTGTAGGTTTGAAACATTACCGTTTACTTCACATGTACTATGTGCTGATTATTTTCCACCTCAGTACTTGTCAGTTGCTGGAAGCACTATTTTCCTTTCTCCTAGCACTGAACATTGCACATACTTGATTTAGACATGTCATTCACTTCCTATGATATATTTTTCTCATTGTTTTCATTTCAAGCATTATCTTCAAATAACTTCCACTCCAGAAAGTGAAGTGCAGTTTAATTTTTAAAATAAAATCGAAGAGTCTTAAAATTTAGATAGCCCTTGAAAATTGCTAGTTGATCATCAGTACAGGTATACTTTCCATTATATCAGTGGCAGATGGATTTCTAGCCTGTACTTAGACATTACTGGCTTCAGGGAGGCTGTCATCTGGCAGGACAGCTCTGCATTTTTGCAGAACTCTTCTACAAAGAAAGTTCTTTTCTGCTTTAAGTTGAAATGTGTAACCTAGTATATTCCACTCTTCCTTACCCAGTTCTGTCTATCTTTATTATGATGTGATTATTTTTATTTCAATTTTCTCAGTGATCAGCATCTGTTAATTACTCCATACATCGCCAAAGATTCCCTAATGTCCACAGCTGGGAATATTACAGGTTTAAATTAGTGTGATGTATGCGACTACCACAGGTAGATCTCCTATGCCAAAACTACTCCAGTTACCACGGAGAGCGGCCTAGAGAACAGCTGCTTTAGGCACAGCCTTGTCTGTGATGTGAAAAAGAATTGTTACTGATTAGCTCTTTTACCTAAGAAGCTGGATTAAATATAGCATTGTATAATGTTCTTCAGGCTCATTTTCAATAGTTACCAGTTTTTGTCTGTGCTAGAGACTTTCTTGACTGAGGAAATTATTGATAATTTCTACTTCTAACGAATTCTTGTTAACTTGGATATTGGGAGGAAAGGCACTTTAAGGCAACTTCCACTATTTTGTAGAACAAAACTAGTCAAAATGTAGACCAAAATGGAAAGAATGTAATTTTACTTACATTTATCTATTCTAAAGACATTATTGAAATGTCTATAAGTAACACCTATATATCCTAGAAATCCAGAATATTATATATGTATCTCTTGATTTTAAAATGCCTTAAAATTTCTATTAAAATGATTTTCCATTTTTTTATATCAACTGAATAATCCCTCTTTTCTCCTATTACATTAGGCAAAACTGTAGATGCAGTCGTAGGCTTCCTTTTTCTTCTTTTATTTCTTCATCCAATCACCCAGTTCATCTCCTTTCATGGCCCTAATTTTTCAGGATTCAGGCCCTGTGGATCACTTTCTGAGCACCCTTGTGTATCTTTTTCCAGTTGGAGGCAAGTCAGTCTTGGGCTCTTAGGAAAAGTTGGGTGGAGAGAGGACGTACTATTCAGACCATGAAGGGAGAGAAAGGTTTTTAGTCCACGTTGGTGACAATGTGATTATAAATGCACTTCCAAACAAGAGATACTTTACACGGGATGGGGATTCTGCTGATCCATAGGAATTTTCAATGCTTTTCACCAAGTCACTGTTGTTATTGTTGGTATTTTCAGAATCAGAGATTGATTAAAGACAGGTTTATCTACCTCTGGACTGTAGCTCTTATCAGAGCATATTACTTCTTTTCTCTACAGTGTTCCCTTGAGGATAAATTTGGTGTGGGAGTTAGGATTGCAGGTGAAGAAGAGCATGAGTGCTCTCTGTCTACCTCTAATTTCTTTTTTTTGAAATGGATTTTCACTCTATCTCCCTGGCTGGAGTGCAGTGGCACGGTCGTAGTTCACTGTAACCTCCGCCTTCCGGGTTCAGGCAATTATCCTGCCTCAGCCTCCCTAATATCTGGAATTATAGTCCCCCACCACCATGCCTGGCTAATTTTTCATATTTTTAGTAAAGACGGGATTTCCCCATGTTGGCCAGGGTGGTCTGAAATTTATGACCTCAGGTGATCCATCTGCCTCAGCCTCCCAAACTGGTGGGATTACAGGTGTGAGCTACTGCGTCCAGCCTCATCTCTAATTTCTAGGTCTAGAGACAGTAGAGACAATGTGATGTGTGATTTGATGCAGCATTCACATTGGAAGCAATAAATGGAGATTTAAACATTTTCTGCCTTTTCTTGCATAGCTTACTATTCTTTCTTCCATTGATGCAGGATGTGGAATTTGAGGAGGAGGAAAAACTAATTTTACGTTAGTGAAACAAGAATCTTGGATTGGTCCCCACCTGGCTTTGGGGTCAGGTGACTTGGGGAGAAACATCATCATGAAGTTCCAGAAACTTGATGATGGAACATTCTCAGCAGCCTCCCCTTCCACCCTTCTCCTGTGCTTACCTCTGTGCCCCTTTCCTGCATCCTTCATGGTCCTTCATTGATAATCCAACTTCTTTTCCATGTGGTTCAGGAACTTGCCAGGTGTCAGACTTTGGGTAAATCACTTATCTTCCCTGTTTGTGTAACATGGAGTTAATGATAACCTTCCTTCCTTGACGAATATGAAAACTAAAAGTTAGGTATGCCTACCTAGTACTAGTACAGTGCCTATAACAAAGAAAGCTCTCTATAGTCAGCAACTCATTGTTTGGAAGAATGTGTTTGCAATTGACATTACTTCTTTTAGTTTAATGAGGACGAAGGCCTTTGGAGACTTAATTGAGGTTTCTGGGTTTGGGTTTGAGATGAAACAGATGGTCAGAGAAGCAAAATTTCAATTACGCATGTGTAGATTTCAGATAAGAGCAGTATCAGAGTTGTATCCTCTTGAAGGTTAGAGGAGAGAGCATGTGCGTATGTGTCTGCCATCGTATGTGCTTATGTGTTTACTGTGGTAGAGAGTGTTGAGTGGAGCAGAAAATATTTATGGCCTTCCCATGTTATTTGCAGTTGCCTAAATTTTCAATTATTCTGTGAAAGCAATTATGGTTATTGGTTCTGATATCTTTTTTTTTCAACCTATATGCCTTGATGTTTGTATTTGATTCATTTCACCTTTGGATTTAAAATGGGACATTCATTTCTACTGTCTGAAGAGAAATTTTAAAGATACCTATGTAAAGTAACTCAGAAATTCAGCTCATCATACAGATGTTACAAGGGTGTCAATACAATACCCGAATTTGAGATTTGGTCCCATGTTCCCCTACTGACTTGGGGGAGTGAAACAAATGGTAGGAGTTCCAGTGTGCTGCTTCAGTCCCCAGCGGACTGTGGGAGAGAGAATGCAGATTGCAGCAGAGCTCTGACCCATTTTATTGGGAAGGACTCTGGCACAAACAGCCTGGGGCTCACATGTGTTTCATTTGCTGATGTACAGAAGAACTCTGACATTGCTTATATTTCTTTCTCTGAGGACATGCATCACCTGCAAATGTCAATGATAATTTTGTGTTTGCCAAAGGGAATGGCTCCCTGAAAATGGAACCACTTCAGGATTGCAAAAGAAGGATGTATTGTGTATAAATCTTCTCTTTTGGGCCTTTTAGGCTCTGCTGATGAATTTTTTCAGGTAGTGTTTTAGAAAAGAAATATCAGTTAGGACTCTGTTGTTTCTGTAGAAAACAAAATTGTTGGTAAGAAGGCTTAAGGATGAAGGGACAAGAAGTCCTCTCTACCTATTACTAAATGTCTCATTTAAAGTTAGAGCAAATGCTTTATAGTACAATAAAATAATCATGCTTTAAATGGTTTTTTTTTTTTTTTTTTTTTTTTTTGAGACGGAGTTTCGCTCTTGTTACCCAGGCTGGAGTGCAATGGCGCGATCTCGGCTCACTGCGACCTCCGCCTCCTGGGTTCAAGCAATTCTCCTGCCTCAGCCTCCCGAGTAGCTGGGACTACAGGCACGTGCCACCATGCCCAGCTAATTTTTGTATTTTTAGTAGAGACAGGGTTTCACCATGTTGACCAGGATGGTCTCGATCTCTTGACCTCGTGATCCACCCGCCTCGGCCTCCCAAAGTGCTGGGATTACAGGCG